>JACSZP010009112.1:0-12134 GCA_016161895.1 Pinna nobilis | reverse complement strand
GCCAAATTGAACAGTGAAGTTTGACCATACTGTGTGGCCATACTGAACAGTGCAATTTGACCATATTGAAGCCACTTTCAGCAGTGAAGTTTGACCATATCGTAGCCATATTGAACAGTGAAGTTTGACAATATTTTGGCCATGTTGATCAGTGAAGTTTGACCATATTGTGGCAATATCCTACAGTGAAGTTTGACCATATTGTAGCCATGTTGAACAATGAAGTTTGACCATATCATAGCCAATTTGAACAGTGAAGTTTGACCATATTTTGACCATGTTGAATAGTGAAATCTGACCATATTGTGGCCATAATGTACAGTGAAGTTTGACCAAATTGAAGCCATGTTGAACAGTGAAGTTTGACCATATTTTGGCCATGTTGAACAGTGAAATTTGACCATATTTTGGCCATATTGTACAGTGAAGTTTGACCAAATTGTAGCCATGTTGAATAATGAAGTTTTACCATATCATAGCCATATTGAACCGTGAAGTTTTACCATATTGTGGCCATATTGATCAGTGAGGTTTGACCATATTGTGTCCATATTGTACTGTGAAGTTTGACCAAATTGTAGCCATGCTGAAAAATGAAGTTTGACCATATTGTTGCCATATTGAACCATGAAGTTTAACCATATTGTGGCCATATTGAACAGTGACGTTTGACCATATTGTGGCCATATTGTACAGTGAAGTTTGACCAAATTGTAGTCATGCTGAATAATTAAGTTTGACCATATTGTAGCAATATTGAACCATGAAGTTTGACCATACTGTGGCCATATTGAACACTGCAGTTTGACGATATAGTAGCCATGTTGAACAGTGAAGTTTAACCAAATTGTTGTCATGTTGAACACTGAAGTTTGACCATATTTTGGCCATGTTGAACAGTGAAATTTGACCATATTGTGGCAATATTGTACAGTAAAGTTTGACCAAATTGTAGCCATGTTGAATAATGAAGTTTGACCATATCATAGCCATATTGAACCATGAAGTTTGACCATATTTAGGCAATATTGAACAGTGAGGTTTGACCATATTGTCTCCATATTGTACAGTGAAGTTTGACCAAATTGTAGCCATGCTGAATAATGAAGTTTGACCATATTGTGGCCTTATTGAACCATGAAGTTTAACCATATTGTGGCCATATTGAACAGTGAGGTTTGACCATATTGTGGCCATATTGTACAGTGAAGTTTGACCAAATTGTAGTCATGCTGAATAATTAAGTTTGACCATATCGTAGCAATATTGAACCATGAAGTTTGACCATATTGTGGCCATATTGAACAGTGCAGTTTGACCATATAGTAGCCATGTTGAACAGTGAAGTTTAACCAAATTGTAGTCATGTTGAACACTGAAGGTTGACCATATTTTGGCCATGTTGAATAATGAAGTTTGACCATATCGTAGCCATATTGAACCATGAAGTTTGACCATATTTAGGCCATATTGAACAGTGAGGTTTGACCATATTATGGCCATATTGAACCATGAAGTTTGACCAAATTGCAGCCATGCTGAATAATGAAGTTTGACCATATCGTAGCCATATTGAACCATGAAGTTTGACCATATTGTGGCCATATTGAACAGTGAGGTTTGACCATATTGTGGCCATATTGTACAGTGAAGTTTGACAAAATTGTAGCCATGTTGAAAAATGAAGTTTGACCATATCGTAGCCATATTTAACAGTGCAGTTTGACCATATAGTAGCCATGTTGAACAGTGAAGTTTAACCAAATTGTAGTCATGTTGAACAGTGAAGTTTAACCATATCGTAGCCATATTGAACCATGAAGTTTGACCATATTGTAGCCATATTGAACCATTAAGTTTGACCATAATGTTGCCATATTTAACAGTGCAGTTTGACCATATAGTAGCCATGTTGAACAGTGAAGTTTAACCAAATTGTAGTCATGTTGAACACTGAAGTTTGACCATATTTTGGCCATGTTGAACAGTGAAATTTGACCATATTGTGGCCATATTGTACAGTGAAGTTTGACCAAATTGTAGCCATGTTGAATAATGAAGTTTGACCATATTGTAGCCATATTGAACCGTGAAATTTGACCATATTGTGGCCATATTGAACAGTGAGGTTTGACCATATTGTGGCCATATTGTACAGTGAAGTTTGACAAAATTGTAGCCAAGCTGAATAATTAAGTTTGACCATATCGTAGCCATATTGAACCATGAAGTTTGACCATACTGTGGCCTTATTGAAGAGTGCAGTTTGACCATATAGTAGCCATGTTGAACAGTGAAGTTTAACCAAATTGTAGCCAAGTCGAACAGTGAAGTTTAACCAAATTGTAGCCATGTTGAACAGTGAAGTTTGACCTTCTCTGATTGTCTTCTGATTTCATTCTTTAAGAGAGAGTCCAAGGGCATGGAAACTTATGTAAAATGCAGAGAGCAAAATTTTTTTTTCAGAAGGTGTACTTTTTTTTTGGACAGTTTTACCAAATGATACATTATATACTACCTTTCACAGATTTATGGTATTTGGGAAGATTACAAACCAGCACTCACCAATCACACAAAACATTCATTCAAAAGTACATTAATTTCTCTCCAACATGATATCAAAATCATTTTCTAAGCTGTACATCAAATAAAGAAATATAGGTTTTATGTGTTGAAAACAGGACATAATGTGTTTCAGTGAACTTTTTTGTAATAATTTGACTGTTTATAATCCAAATAAAATATGAAAGATGTCATAGTAAAGAGGGAAATGCACTCTGTCATTTGATATAAGAAATTCAGTATCAATTCCAAAAGATACATCTATAATAAAATATTACTAGAAAGAAACACATTTACTTTTAAATGTATAAACACAGCTAGAGTAAAATAATCATTGTTCACTCCTATAGTAATGTCATAAAACGATGATGATGAGATTCACATTATGCTGAGCATTATTACCATTGAGTGTAAAGGATCTTATCTAGGATCTGCAATAAAGGTATGTAAGGTCTAAACTGTAAGCCCTGCAATGTAAACCTTAAATACCTGTGGCAAAGGAATACATGTACCAATAGTTGCTTTAAATGGTAACAAGAGGCCTAAATAACTCAATGGTCAACTGAGGAAAGACTTACAATTAACTTATTATGAAATAAAATATATGACAGTACAAGAAATCCTTGATACCCATCATCATTAGATCTTATGAGTCTTTGAGGTTCAATCCTCAGTCAACCAAAGATGAAGTTGTGACCAAAATGGATGCATATGTGACTAAAAATTGTAAATGGCGACAAAAAATGAAAGTAACTCGCCATATGTTGATCATAAAAAAAGATGCTACTTTGAATCTGATTTTTTATCCTATACTGTTCCGAACGGGTTTTAACCAATCTGAGTCAAGTAAACGCTTCTTTGATGCATTCTTTAACAACGGGACTTATTCAATTGCTTGTTTGACCTAGATACATGTAAAAGAGGATGGAGGTATGACTAAAACCTGGTATGAAAGTGATTTACCAGGTGGACACGGGAAATGATGTTTCCTTGCTAGCTTCATTGTTACTTCTCTAAGTGGATTACAGAGCCTTTGCACACCAATTCTTTACTGAGGAACATAAGTTGGCAGTATATTGTAAACAATATACATGTTTTTCAAAATTGATACATTAAAGGCCTATTTAAGTCTGTTTGCCGTTTATGTGTCATCCTGGCTTTTTGCTTCACATTATAATGGCGACCAAAGCATACAAGGCTCACCTATTTGACTTTGGTTTCTTACTAGCCTTAAGCTTAGTAGTGCCAAATAATGCTGGAGCCAAACCCTTTAGTGACCAATTAAATCAAATGACCTACTGAGGGGTATTTGGCTATGAAGTGGTTCATTCAGAAATGGTTTGAAAACCCCTTAACTTACAAGATCTTGTTTGCTTATTGGCCAGCTGACACAGTATTGGCATTAAAAACTTACTGTGTTTACCTAAGTACCTGAATTATTTTTCTGGATGGCAACCTAAAATTTTGTTTGTGTCAACAAATAATATCAAATGGCGAGTAAAATTCTGAGTAGGTCGCCAAATGGCAACCAAAAGTCATGTTATGGCAAAGAAATATTCCAATCTACTTAGTTATAGACTGTGCTCTAGGGGAATGGAATAGCTTGTTTTTTAATGCTTCAATAAAACAGAGTTGACCTGTGAGTGTGAAACCTTTGGATTCAAACTTACTTTTGGTTTCCTTTTGTTCCTCAACATGTTGACGCCACATTTGAGGTATTTCCACTTTTATAAGACACACCACATAGCAATGATTGCAAGTTGTAGTGTTTGCAGACTAGATCAGAGCGCAACCAGAAATGTGACCAGATGTTCAATTTCGATAACGTGTGATATCGCTCTTTTGGTACGACCACTACTGAGTAATTCGCAATGAAGCACAACTGTTTCAGTACTAAACTTTTGGGGTTATTTTTTTGTTTGTTTGTTGTTTTTTGTTGTTTTTTTTTGTTTGTTGGTGGGGTGTTAATGTTTCTTGTTGTTTTTGCTTGCTTTTTTCGTGTTCTTGTAGTTTTTTATAACTTCAACCAAAACATTCCTGTTGACTTATTGGGTATCATCGTGTAAATTATTCTCTGTACCCATCTAAGTGATTATACATAAATCCTGGGTAATTTTTTAATCTTCAGTTTTCTGAATAGACTGATTACCTTAATGTTGCAAATTTAAAATAAACTGAGCATGAAAGTCTTATCTTTATTATTATATTTATATAAAGAGAAAGTATAACTAAAAATTGGTGGTGAGACACTGTCACAGATGAAATGTTGACAGATTTTGCTGTTGGTAGTGCACATTCACCCATTGTCCCCTGGTGCCATACTTTAGTACATCATTTTTATTGATTGCAGGAGTTCATTTTGAAATTTCAAGGTCAATGAAGTGACAATAATAGATTTTTTAACAGAGGAGTTGTATGCATATTTTACTTAAGACAAGTCAGGCTTTCTTGATGCAAAATATACAAGACTGGACTTAACTTGTTCAAGTAGGTTGATTGTACATTGGTGTTGTACCCTGTCATAATTGAGATGTCAGTGTTGACTCACATATGGGTGTCATCAATGTACATTCATCAATTTGAGCATACAAGTCCGACAGACAAGAGGCTTAAGATAGAAGAGGACAATACCTGTAAAAGTGGTACTCAACATAACTCTGTTCTCTAAAAAGGTGTGTCATTAGCTGAACAAAATCAAAAGATATTTCTTTAATTCATACATACCATTCTCCTCTAAGGACTGGGTCAGACAGGACTGTTGCAACTATTCGTGATCCATGAATTGGGGGATTTGAGTACATGGGGCGAATCAATATTTTGACCTGTGACATAACCTTATTTGCCTCTTCATTTGACCCACATACAATTGTGAATGCCCCAGCTCTCTCCCCTGAAAGAATCAATAACAAAATCTTGGTTACAAATTACATACTAAATCATAGGAAAAGGCTTGCATTGATGGAAATTACTTGTTTATGTTTAAAATGTTTATATGTTGTTGTTGTATTGTTGTTTAACATCCCATTCAAGAATATTTCACTTACATGTATATGGAGATGTCAACGTGTGATGGTGAAGGGCGATAAATTTTGCCTATGCTCAGCACTTATGGTTGTAGAGCAGGAAGGGTTCTATAGTGTTCAAACACCTACTGTAATATGGGACCTCAGTTTTTTTACTGTCTCATCCAAAAGTAACAGACAGCCAACCGTACTGTGGCTTGGGCTCGAACCCCGGACTCATCAATTCAAAGCTGAACATGCTAACCACTGGGCCACAGCAGCCCCTGTTAATATGTAAAGATACATACAAATATGCTCCACTGCAATACAGAGAACCAATCAATTTACCTCCTCCATGATAATATAAACCTTGAACAGTTGATTACAATAGGGATTCCATCTTGTAAGTGACATTCCAGTGCCATATTAATATAACTCCCATGAAAATATTATACCAGTAATTAGAGTGTTTCTGATAGTATGTAAATATGGTCAAAACTTGAAAACTCAAAACTGTACTTTTTAAAGTTCTCTATCATTCAAAGTAAAAATACACCCCTATTAATTTCTTTTCTAATCAAATTTAGTTTCAGTCTGTAGAACAGCCATCTTTCAAAATTCTACATCAGTCAAACCTTATACAATACAGTCCAATTTAAGAGTAAATTTGCAGTCCATACATTTTCTTAATAGTTCAAGTCATGAATGATCTGTAACGTTGAAATCTGGATGAATCTGAAGCCTCAATTTGCTAATCAATGACAACAAAACTCACTTGAAATTTAAATCTCTTCAAACCACTAAATTCTAAAAATTTCATCAAAATAGAACAATACTGAAATTCGATCAATCAGAAGCCTCGGTTTACCCTGTGAAGTCCAAATTTTATCAAAATTGGATAATATAGAAATTTCAACCAATCAGAAGCCTTGATTTACCATAAACACCTAATGTTCATGAGATCACAACTATAGTGCCCATATAAACACCAACCCTATAACCATATCAATTAAGTTCCATTGGAATCTATAATGTCCTTATACTTTTGGGAAAGGAGGGACAAAACTGACTTCTCATGTTACATGTACAGTGCCTGTTGTTAAAGATCCTCATCACTCATTTACCATAATAACCATGTATACATATCTGCATTCATTTACATCTCCATGTAAGTGAAAGATTCTGATATGGGATGTTAAGCAACACATATGAAAGAATCTTGAAGCCCTTGGATTTTTAATATATCTATAACAAACTGGTCTTTTCCTTTTTATCTCTTCATTATAGCACTGAATTCGCTTCAAGTCCATTTGTTATAGACTGACTCTACTGCATAGTGCATAACAAGAAATTGTTTAGATTAAGCACAACTAAATCAAATGTCTCCCCTTCTACAAAATACAAGTGATGTGGTGTCTTTCATAATGTTTGGTTCTAGAGATATATTGTATAAACTGATGTTTTTTTTTTTTCGATTGACACATACATTTAAACAAGAGGCACAAGGGGCCTTAACGGTCACCTGAGAAATGAATTTGGTTGAAATTGGCCCACTGTTGCCTAAGAAGCCTAAAATGTGAAATCTTATAATAATCTTATGGAAAATGATAAATCCCAGGACCGGACCAAAATTGACCCCAGGGCAGGGTAAAAAATGAAACAAGGGCCTTCTCTTGAACAAACTTGAATCTACACCCAATAAGGATGCTTTATTCCAGAAATCAACAGATTTGGCCTTGTACTTTCAGAGAAGAAGATTTTTCCAAGTTGCAAAATTTGAACCTTTTTGGCCCCAAGGCAGGGCCATTTTCGGACCCAGGGGATTGTTTGAACAAACTTGAGTCTGCATCACCCAATGTTGATCCCTGGCAAATTTGGTTGAAATTGGCCCACTGGTTTCTGAGAAGGACCCTAAAATGTCAAAAGTTTATGCACAACGGACGAGGACGGACGGGAACGGATTGCAATACATCAAAAAGGGTCAATCCCTATAATTTTTCTTCATGACACATTGTCTTGTTGTCATAACCATGTAAACTAAATACCATCATTCTAACTAAAATACATAGATAGTTATGCTCTAGACAGTATTTTTTTTAACAAAGGGCAATAACTCTGCAATTAAAGGGCTGATTCCTGAAATTTTGTCCATGACACATAGTCCTAATGTCAATAATGTGTATAGCAAGTTTCATCAGTTTATCTTGATTGCATTGATAGCAATGTTGTAGACAATAATTTCTTACACAAAGGGCAAATACTCCGCAATTAAAGGGATGATCCCTTGCATTTTTGTTCATCATCTTTATGCCATAATCAAGTACATGTATACCAAATATTATCATCCTATCTCAAATACATAGATGGTTACTGGTATGCGTAGACAGGTATTTTTTAACAAAGGGCAATAACTCTGCAATTAAAAGGCAAATCCCTATAATATTTGTCGCTTGATTTCATTACCATATATAGCAAGTTTTTAATATCCTTTTATCTTGATTGCAAGGATAATTATGCCATAGAAAGTTATTTTTGAACAAAGGGCAAAAAACTCAATTATTATAGCGATTAAAGGGCCAATCCCTGAAATTTTGTTCATGACACATTGTCTTGATGTCATTATCAGGCATACCAAAAATTATCATTCTATCTCAAATAGGGAGAGAGGGGCTTGTTGGGTCAAAACTTTTCAATTGCCCATAAGAAAGACCTCATTTAAAGAAATCAGATATATTTTGGTGCAAATTACAATCGTACATGATACTATAATAAACTGTAGTCTTTTGATTCTAGGTCTGATAGATTTAGATTTTTTTTGAATTTTTAAAAATGAGTATCACTGTACCAACATGCCCCATAGCCGGGCAAGTTGGTACACAGGGTGGGGTGAGTTGGTGCAGGTTTAATATCTAATGTTAAATTACTCATTTAGCTTAATGACTTTGATTTACAATGTATTTTTGGTAAAGAACTGAAAACAAACAGAAAGTAACCAATTCTATTGATATTGAACTACTGTAATAAATATGATAAAGACAGTTGAATCCATCTATTGAAAGCTAGAATAGCATCCCATAATATGTTGCAAATTTGTAATAAGGAAATTTTCATACATGTTTGGTACATTACAAACAAAAGGGTCAACTTTCTGTTGATATTTCAAAAGTCTACTGATGTACATGTAAATACTAAAATAAACTAATAATGGCAGAGGACAAATGAATTGTGTTGTTCAAGGTGAATAACTATCAAGGTCTACTCCTTAATCATATATTAACTGTCATTGAACATAAGTTTGAACACCACAGAACTTCAGTACAACATGTAGCTTGTGACATAAGATAGCATGATAAGTGTTGATGTTTTAATGTTAAACTATATGGGGCAAGTTGGTATGCTGTTCCAACATGCCCCAGGATGAATGTACCAACTGGCCCCAGCATGGCAAAAGTTAAAAAAAAAAAATGTTTGGTCCACTAAAAATGTATTTCTCAAAGATGATATTTCATGAAGTCATAAGTCACATTTGCTGCATTTGACATGCAAAATATTGCTTTTCTGCTCTGCATACTTTTTATGCAATATTGATTTTTGTGAAATCCTAAAAAGTATAAAATTTGATCTACACCAAAAAAACCATGTGTTGTTGAGAGACACATTTGTGATGGCTGCTACCATGAACTAGAGGAGTCACATGATTGAAGTTCACAGTTTGGTATGATGTAGTTTTGAAGATACAGCCTGTACCAACAAGCCCCCCTGTNNACATTGCTGAAAATGGTGAAAACTTGGCTGAGGACACACTTCATCGCAGGAATGTATATCCAGCAAAAGCTTGTAACAAGATGATACTTAACATGAATATTCAGAACAAACATATCTATAACCATATTAAGTACAAATCTGTTAATTTTTTTGCTCGGGGTGAAATTTTATAAAGACAAAAACTCACGTACATGCATAATATATTCCGAATCCATTTCAATGAGACAGTTTCAATAATTCGTACCTCTGGTTGACGACTTCGATGCAAAATCAGGATAATTTGAAAAAAAGTTATAGCCTCCACTGCTTCGCATTACTTAATTAACTTGTCTATCTTAAAGTTGTTGATTAATATCCCTCTTTTCATCTAGTTATGCCGTTGAGGGTGTCGACCTGTACGTGTGTTGCCATTTGTAACAAAAGAACATGAGCGATTCTAATTGTATAAACCATTTCCGGAAACGGAATTGGGGAAAACAGCCTATTGCTGCGGACGACACCAAACTGCAGCCTGTAGTATTCAACCGTTAAAATTTTGAAATTTTCTCTTACAACGGTTCTGTTTTTTATCATGATAACATGTGCAGAGCCAGGAGTTTTTGCGGGTGTCATTTTAGAAAGTATGGATAATTTCCAAAAATTCAGGATTTTAAAATGATTATTTTTAGTTTTTGGCCGTAAAATACAGAATTCATGAGTCAGATATACTCTTTGAGGGGGTTAAACTTTTATAGGAAAATTTTGTCACATTTCATAAGACTTAAAGAACAATGAGGGAACTTACAAAATCTATCTGTGGAAAAAGGTATCATATACATGTAAGTAACTAAACACGGAAATTCAAAAAAATGAATATATAATTTATGAATCAGGAACTATCTTACTTTAAATTAGTAAATATTTATCAAAATCTGATATGATCTGTGGATTTTACAAGCAAATTGTTGATTTTTTACAAACAAAGAAGGAAATATCAGAATTGACAAACATTTATGCCCATAACTAAAGTTATGCTCTGGACAATACTTTTTAAATAAGGGCAATAACTGCAGTTGAACGGTTGATCCCTGAAATTATTGTTGGTGACACATCAATCATCTTGATCTCATTACTATATATATGGCATGCCAAAATCACATTAATGAGTTAATCCTAGTTTCTCTGAGTTAATCCTAGTTTTTCTCCAGTCAATCCTAGTTTTTCTCATTAATTTGCATTAACTGGAGAAAAACTAGGTTTATCTGAGAAAAACTAGGATTAACTGCGCCAATATCACATTAATGAGTTAATCTTAGTTTTTCTAGAGAAAAACCTAGTTTAACTGAGACAAGAGGCACATTGGGCCACATCGCTCACCTGAACATTTCACAAAGAAGCAGAAATTTTGGATTTACAATGTATCACTACTGAAAGTTATGGACAAAGATGACACTCTCATTTGTTAAACATTGGACCCTATTGTTTAAACTTTCGGCCCTTAATCTGGCCTCATCTTGACCCCAGCAGCTGCAATTTGAACAAACTTGAATCTAGACTATATTGTGATGCTCCCGTATTAATTTGACTGATTGTACACTCGCTGTTATTGAGAAGAAGATTTTTAAAGATATTTTCTTATATCAACCTATTTTAAACTTTGGACTCCTATTGTGGCCCCATCTTGACCCTGGGGACCACCATTTGAACAAACTTGAATCTACACCATATGATGATGCTCCAATATTAATTTGATAAATTGTATACTTGCTGTTATCGAGAAGAAGATTTTTAAAGATATTTTCCTGTATAAACCTATGTTAAACTCTCGGCCCCTATTGTGGCCCCATCTTGATCCTTGGGACAAAAATTTGAACAAACTTGAATCTACACCATATAATGATGCTCCAATATCAATTTGACTAATTGTACACTTGCTTTTCTTGAGAAGAAGATTTTTAAAGACATTTTCCTATATAAACCTATGTTAAACTTTAGTCCCCTATTGTAGCCCATCTTGACCCTTGGGGCCAACATTTAAGCAAACTTGAATCTACACTTTATCAGGGTGCTTCCACGTAAGTTTACTGGTGTTTGGTCCAGTGGTTCTAAAGAAGAATATTTTTAAAGACACCCACCCATTTTTTAATGTTTCTCAATGATCTCCCCTTTGATAAGGGCCTGACCCTTCATTTGAACAAACTTGTATCTCCATCACTCAAAAATGTTTTGTGCCAAGTTTGGTTGAATTTGGCCTAGTGGTTCTTAAGAAGTCGAAAATGTTCAAAGTTTACAGACGGACGGATGGACGGACAAATAGACAAAATGTGATCAGAAAAGCTCACAGGAACCTTCGGTTCAGGTGAGCTAAACAAGAGGCCCAATGGGCCTATAACGTTCACCTGAGTAATACCAGCATAAACATTAAAGACATTAGCTGAAAAGTCACAAATGCATTCAGTTTTTTCATTCTATGCAGCCCTTCTAAAGAAGCAGTAACTCAAAGGAGGGAACCCTTCTGGACCTATTTGACCCCTCCCCTTTTCCATCCCTTGGTGGATCCAACCGAAAAACAACATGTGAAGGTGAGAAGGTGACTATGAGTACTTCAATCCTGCCAATTTTCATCAAAATCCCTGCAGTAGTTTGGGAAAAGAAGCCGTAAATTTGAAAAAAACACTCCCCCCCCCATTTTTGTTTTAAGTTTAAAAAAATGGTTTTAAATTTCAAAAATTGAATTTCAGTATTTTTCTCTCAAGAAAATATTTGTAAATCTTGATCTTATAACATGAAAAGCATTCTATAATGCCAACTGATGAAATCAAGAGT
>JACSZP010009107.1:0-16503 GCA_016161895.1 Pinna nobilis | reverse complement strand
AAATTTACCGACAACCTCTACCTTGACAGAACATTCGAACCCGTGAGTATTACTAAATGGTACAATCGATCGATAAAAGGTGGCAATTATCTAACCTCTCATTATCAACTAGTTCCATGTACGCTAAAGATTTACCTCTGTTATAAATTAGTCTAAGATGTTGGAAAAACAACAACAATCACTAACAGTTGTAAAAAAAACTTTGTCCGGACTAACGAGGCTTATTTACATTGGTTTTGCACATTTGTTCCAAAAGAAAGAAAAAAAGAGATAAATAAATATTCATAATCAAAGAGTTAAATTGTGAATATTGTATCCAAGATATAAACAGCATATATACAAGTGGTTATAATTTTAAACAATGGGATAGGAGGTCATTGAAATATACATTTATTAAAAAATATTAGACTACCCGGTACCTAAAACTTGGACTTCACATAACTGTAGAATATCACAGAAATTGGCGTTTTCATCTGGCTTACAATCCAGAGGTCTGTTAAGCCATATCGTGACATGTCTGCCCTTCGCATCACAGTTCACCTGCACTACAGACGTCTGGGCGTTATTGACATCCTGTGCACACGCTGCACTTGATTTCCAGTTGAACAGATCATCCGTTACATGCACCGAGTAATAACGGAATCTGAATATATCTGAAATTCAATAGAGACAGTTAAACGAATCTTTAAAAATAACCTGGCCATAGTCTGCATCTTAGTACTTTAAAGATGATAAGAATAATATAAAATTTTCACAATTAAAGAATAAAGCTTCAGGGTAGCTATAAAATAGTCAATTTACAATGATAAATAAGTACATCCAAGAGGAGAGAGTGACTTGATCATAAATGTATCTTTGAATATATAAAGGGCAAATAGAAGATAACAAGGGACATTCAAAATCCAATAAATCAACGACAAACAATACCGTGGCCAGAACAAAAAGGAGACATCCCTGCAAACAATTTATAACAAAATATCGAGTAAACACACCCACGAGAAAGTCATCCTATTATGCATAACGTTGTCAATCAAAGGCAATTGCCGTAAATACATGTCTTTTTCAAACAAAAGCACATGAAACACATATACGTTTAAGCAATACATACCTGTATTCAGCAGATATATAGTTAATTGAGTAATAGCAAATGTCCCGTTCAGGTCTACGCTCCACCATGCCTGTATCCCGCGTAAGTCAGTGAGTGCACAGGTTCCGCCGGACTCCGTTTGTGTCGTGTTTCCGTCTACTACAGCGTCAGCGCCATCGGTAGACCGCTGGGAGCTCATTTGAGCCTCCTTTCCAAGCGCTAAATTTTCTAACATTAATCAAACACTGTCATGAGAAGTATTATATTCACTTATTTTCATTTCGTTTAAGGCTGTACAATACAATATCATATAGCAGTTTTGCCTAAAATATTGGAGTAATAAAAGTAAAATTAATTTTTCTCAAACATAAGAAGCAGAAACAAAAGGGGTGAAGTAGAAGATACCAAAGGGCATTCCGAATTCAATAAGTCAATGGCCACAAAATACCGTAGCCAAAACACTACGAATAGAAATACATAAATAAACTTATAACAAAATATATAGTAACACAAACCCCACTATAAACCGGGGTGAGTTCAGGAGCTCTTGTAAGAAAAGGCAACTCCTGCTACGCACGATTCACCCATCATGTAACATATTTTCGAATACGAGAAAAAGTTACAATCGGTGATGGTCATAAACGAGGAAAAATGGATTCGGGCGACATCATTTGTTTTTTACAGATGTAATGATTTACATGGCCATGAACAAGTTATAGTTTTCATACAAAAAGGGGCCAAATTAGATACCTAGTAATCCTAAATCACTCACCTTCCAACAAAAGGATATTCTTACGGAAAGATCAAAGACATTAGCTGAAAATACACACAACTATTCACAAGCCCCCTGGTCACTTCGATGAATTAAAATTTAGAATGCATACAGCGTCTCTTGAGAATATTTGAATAGAGTTCTACCCCATGAGTTCACCCTCCTTGTTTTATTCCTATGCCGATTTGGCCAAAGCAGTGCATAAGTCGTAGTGGCTAAACTACATGACGTCTGAAAATGTTCACTATATCTTGTTTAATGGTCTGTCAAAAAGCTGAGCGTGTGCAAAAATGACTCGAATTTTGAAATATTAAAACATTACGACGAATATGAAAACAATTATTTTTATAGAACTCGTTTTCTTACCCTTCAGCTATTTAAAGGTGGAGCGAAAAATGTATGCAAAATGAGTTCCTCAGAGGGACAATGTGATAACATTAGCGGCAAAACGTGAGTTAGAGAAATGTATAAAACGCGCCAAATTCTGGTTTCAAAACGGAATCAAAGATACATCACTTCTTAACGACTCTTCAAGATCACTCTGACATTGTAACTTAATTTTTCTATTCCATCCTTCGAAAAACAAATTCTCAAAGTGTATCACGCTGTTTACTTTTAACCCGCCTTATAGCAATCTCAGGGCACATCAACACGAAAACGGGTAATATTTATTGGAGACCAGGGACTCATACGTCCTACACGGATTCACTTAAATCCTTCGGCTCTACAGTAGACTTTATCAAATCGAAGTGCACGGACATTACATTATGACTATAGCTCACTTAATTCTCTTGTCCAGGTGAACTTAAGACATTTCATCAAATTATTGTTTGACATTAAACAGTTGTCCCATTCATTTTCAATTCATTTTTTACATTAATTAACCACAACCATACTTTAAGAATAAATAAGATTATCAAGTACCGACTCCTGCTCATGCAGAATTTATGATTATTACGTTGTCAATAATAGAAAGAACAGCGAATGTCTTGTTCTGGTTTTTCAGTTGGTCCTATACATATGTATCAATATTCCCTATGCATATGTTGAATTCGGATTACCTCTCACATGAGAGATACCGGGCACGGAAGTGATATATATATATATATATATATATACGGATATATATATAGTATATTTACAGTTTACATATGTCGTTTCCTCTTATTGTCGGTACCACGAAATAAAATTACATTTGAATTGGTTTTGTATTCTCCCTAAACAAATTTATCGAGTGTCTGTTTCTCTCAGAACAATATCTGTTTCTACCTTTATATATTTGCTACATAATGTATGCAATCACGAAGAAATCAGAGATAGTCCAATTCTCAAAATTCGGTTCTGTTATGTAAATACAAACAAATTATTAGCATTCTAAAAACATCTGCTTTGTTATCTCTTTAAATGTACCAAGCGCGATTTAGTTTAATAAACATCAACATTTTTGAATCAACACTCACCTAAAGTGTAGGCAACAGTACAGAGGCATATCAATGGGAGAATCGTTAGTGTCGATATCGCCATTTTTTTCAACCAAATGCTTTGTACTTAATTATGTAGATCGGAAATGAGGAAGTAAATATGAATGAACACCTTCAACCAGGCGTGTACGTCAAGTGTTAAGTCTAGATATTGATAACAAAATTTAACTGGGATTCAGTGGACATATGGGCCGATTTGCACAAAGCATTGTTAAATTAAATCTTAATTCTGATATTTTATGTGGGTAACAGTCATTTTGGAAAACATACATATAGGTCACATAAGATAGGTAGTCCTTTAAGTCAGTGGGTCGCTAGGATAGTTAGAATTTAAACTTGTAGTTGTTAGTTATCTACTAGTTTTTTTTTTTCATTTTAGAGTTGCAACAACCAGAAATTTGATCAAAGGTTAGTTCGTCGTTAGATTTAACAACTGTAAATGGAATATATCAGCAGGGTGTCACATGTGCATACGAAGTTATTTAATACTGCTTTGGGTAATTAAAGTGAATTGAAATATTGATTTGGTTTAGAAATCGCGATATATGGGTATTGAAAAATAGCAATGCTAGTTTTACTTGTCTGATAATCTTAAATTCAGATTTGTGGTGGAGTGTTGTTGCCTCACATCAAAATTACGACTCTTACACTTATTTGGACAAGCAAATCTATCATAATTTAAAGTATCCCGAATGCCGGACAACTGTATTTTTCTATGAACTAGCACACATGGCTCGATGCGGATTACGACAAAACGTTAAACGATTTAAATTGCAATTCCTTTTCAGACATGAGTATTTACAACTGTGCTGTTGTATATCAAATTAAAAATCAGCCGATCAAGATATGCGATCTCATAAACAGCCACGGACCTATTTTTCAATGGCATTGCCTCAATAAGGAAGTAAATATAAAATCATGCCTTCATCGAGGCGTGCATTTTTTAAAGAATTAACCAACAATAAAACTGAAGAAGTATTTATAGTGCATTTAAATCAATAAGAATCACCCACATAAGCATGTTATGTTGTCACAAACACACAGTGACATTTGTAAAACTGTTTTAAAGAATCAGGCTTTATTATATGCGGTAAATACTTGAGATTTTATAATTACAAATTCGCCAATCTTAATGAATTCGGATGCTGATTATCCGGACTTTTCAGTTTCTTTTCAGATGTAAGGCCCATCTATGATCAACGGTTCATCTTCTAAACTCAAGGTCAGGGGTTCAAATTTACACCGCATTGTTGTGGGCTCTTTACCGAGGCCCCGTGTCACAGTAAGTGTCGGCACGTTAAGGAGCTCCAACTAACCAATGGCTATAAGTGTCAACCATAAGTCAAATTTGTTGCACTTTACCAGGATGGTGACTTTTAATATAAGTGAAAGATCATTGAGTGCGAAGAAATAAACTAGAGGATAACCAACCTGAAAAGAATGAAAATTGTTTTTCAATAAATTTATCTATACATTATCCCTGCTAACAAAAAGCGTCCGAATTAATGCGGTTCTGCTTTTTTCTGAAAAAGATGACATATGTGGGGTAAACACTTATAAGTTATTTTGTTTCATCATCGATGATAACCTCATCAAATAAACTTAATAACGTCTTTTAATATATCACTTTGTTTTCCCTCTGTTTACAGTGATATTCCTAAATCTTCCCTACACTGTTGCTGGGGCCTCTGTGGCCGAGTGGTTAGCGTGTGCGACTTCGAATCAAAGGGTCCCCGGGGTTCGACTCCCGCTGTGCCACTCCGCGGTTGGCCGTCCCTGTCTTTCGGATGAGAAACCGAGGTCCCGTGACACAGTAGGTGTTGGCACGTTAAAAAACCCTCCCTGCTCTACGGCCAGCAGTGCCGAGGACAGGCAAAGTTTGTTGCTCTTCACCGGCACACGGTGACGTCTTCATATGAGTGAAATATTCTTGAGTGTGACGTTAAACAACAACAACAACAACAACAACACTGGTGCTCATTTTCATCAAGCCGATGATACCGAAATTGCACACTTCTTTCACACATTATGTAACTTGCACTCTTGCAAACTTCACAGGTATATTTTAAAGCTGTTTGCATAAACAAGGCGGGCCTACTCTTGGCTGTTTAATTGTATAGTAATGATAGAATGTCCTTTTACTACACACTTAAAACACAATTTTATGTTTTTCTCCGTTAACATCTATATCTTTGTTCATTTCAAGTTTTACACTGCGTCTTAATTTAATAATCATTTTGTTTCGGTATTGTGTAATGTTCAAATAAAGACCAAAACAAACAGGTAACAGAAAGCTTTAATATCGAATGATAAAAATAACTCATCTCATTAATATGTAATAATTGAATAATGTACGTTTGATGCATTTTCGATAAACTATTAAACTGAAAACAACACACAATTATTCAAAGGAAAATAAGCTTTAGAGACGTTCTGTTGCGGGACTTACAAACCTAGGGGAAAGTGCAAAGTAAACACCAAAATAAGATATCTTTATCAGGATTCTGGTGACGTCTTCATTCGTCTTCATTCTACAGTGAGATTGGGAAACGACGACAACAACATTTCAGCAACAGGGCCATAAAAAATCATGGAGTTCGTCTATTATAGCATAAATACTTATGTGACAACAAGCATGAAAATGGTTTCATCTAGTTTAGACGCAATTGCATAAACACAGTGACTTCGTCCATGAATTCTTTGAAATATTCCCGGGAACATCAGCCTAAAGACACGTATGTTGTCAAATCAATGGGATCCATTAAAACACCTAGAAACACTCTTGACTCTCAAGTATTGTTTCATTAGGACCTCCCGATAAAATCGAGATCTTTTTTAATTTAGATATGTTAGTCTTTACCATCTGGTGCGAACCACTCAGTATAGAACAGGAATATCCTGTTAGACGTTAGAACGATTCCAGCACAGCGAGATGAGAAAAGTCGGCGCCCTTCTCCACTCGCTATTCAATTCTATTTGGATATTTTATCAAAAAAAATGTTTCATTCTGTTCTAACGCCGACATTGGCAAAAATGTGGTATATGTAGTATGACATGTTTTGTTGTTATATGTCTTTCCGGCCTATTTAATTCTGGTGTTCACATAAGAAGCGCTTGTATTTTCTAACGAATCATAGACACTCCGCTCTAGGTTTCGAGTTTGCAGTTCTTCATAACTAGTGTTATCTTGGCCCCTGTCCTTGTTGGCATCACTCTGGTTTTCATAGCTTGCTTCGTATTTTGTTGTCTTGCCATCGATGTTCTTTTCATGTCCGCATCCAGCACTTCTTCTCCACGCTACTACCACCACTACGAGAATAACTATTGTAACACCGAGTATCGAGGCCAAAATCCATGTTACGTACGACGAGCCTTTAAATAGAATTTGAAAATATCTACTATGCCCCAATAGTTGTCCTTGCAAAATCAAAAATATCCAGTGATACTGATAGATATCAAATACATTGCAAAGTATCATTAAATCATCTTTAAAAGGTCGAGTATATTACATTGTTTTACCTTGTTTCATGTAAAATTATCGGTAAAACTTTTAAAACAAGTTTGCCAACACATTACTCTTTTATACCATTTTTTTTATTAATTAAGCATCTGCAATTTAGAATAATGATTTAATTCTGTTGGTTATTGCGAATGAAAACTATGATTGCATTAAACTTCAGATCATATTTCTTTTAAGCTGAGACAGAGGAGCGCAATCTTACTCTGATTAGAACATTCTCCGTTGACATGCTGACAGCCCTGGTCACACTGCTTACACGTAAGGGAGCAGTTAAAACCGTACTTCTGGAATCTGCAAGCTACAAGAAATAAAGTTCAAATAATAACGTAAAAATGTAAATTATACTACCAAGTGAAAATTAAGAAGTGGAAACTAAAACTTGAAACTCCTGGTTATATATAAAAAAAGATGGAAATAAAAGTTGTCTCAACATGGAACAAACGTTCGGGATCCCGGACAGAATGGAATTAACTATGTCATTAATAGAATTATACAAAGAGGGCTATAAAATCTGATATATAACAATCTTCCTTTTTAAAGACAAACTAGAACAAAAAAAACAAGAAACAATTCTTCCTCTAACTTGGATTTTGTTTAAAAATACCGAGTGTAATGTTGTTAAAACATTATCGAAAACCCACCTCAATGTCAATTTAGAATTATTCATTTTAGATATTTGTTTATTGTTTTGGCAACGGTATTGTCTGTCGCTGATTTGTTGAATTTGGAATGCCTCTTGATATCTTCTACTTCAACTTTTTAAATATTGAACATACCACCTCGATGTTTTGATGGAAAAAATCTATGCACGTACTCTTATCACAAAGGAGTCCTTCCCATCCGTCAATACAGCCTGTATCACACGCTCCGGAGACTTTGTTACAGGGAGAAAGGCAGTTTTGACTACAAACTCCATCACAGTAGATGCCATATCTTCCATCAGGGCATTCTAGGAAAATAACAGAAAAAATCATACATCGTTTGGTTCTACTTTAATTTTTGCTTATAAAACAATGCATTTTTGGTGCAATAATACCTATAGTCTTCGGAATAAGTCACATACGTATGCTTATAAATTACACCTACCTAGTACTGACGAGTTTTAGAAGAAGGAGAAAAAGAGTGCAAGGGACAGAAACGCACATCCAGAAAAAAGAGAGATAAACAAATGAAATTCAGAGTTACCGAACAGAAATAGAAAAATGAGAGAAACAGAAATAAGGTGGGTAAAACAGCGAGATATGTATGGAGAAAGTTGAATAAATTTGAGCAGAAGGAAAGGAGGGGAATGGGGGGAAAGAGGAAGAGAGAAAGAAAGCAGGAGTGTTGAATAGGGACAGAGATGGTAGAGAGATAAGATGAGAAAAATATAAAGATAAACACCGAGAGATAACAATATTAGAATTGAGGAGATAAAATAAATGAAATATAATAATCAGGAAAAGGAATGCGAGAGAGAGAGAGAGAGAGAGAGAGAGAGATTGAAGAAAAGAAATTTGACTTTGTGAAAAAGGAGAGGGGAAGAGAATCGCAAAGATAAGGGAGATTGAGGGACAAAGGAATGGACGGACTCAATATTGTAGGAAGAAGATAACAAAGAAAACGTTTGGGAGAAAGCAAAGGACGAAGAGGGCATAAAAATTAAAGGGGGTACGCCTTTAATAACTGTTTTACAAACGTCCCCAATCAAGACCTTGTACACCCTGAAACGGAAGAACGATTACGAAAGCAGAAGAGATACAAAGATAGAGAGATAAGCGAGATAAAAAAAAAAGAAATAGTCAGATACACAGCGAGGGAAGAAGGATAACAATGAATAATTGGAGAAAATCTAAAAAGGAAACAGCAGGAGGGAGAGAAATACAAAAATAAGTAATTGCCTGAAAGAGATGTCAAGAAGTATCACCTCTTTAACAGAGCTCGTCTTTCTATCCTTGAGAGAGAGAAATGGAGATAGAATAACAAAGACACAGGAGATTGAAGGAAAACATATAAGATATAAGAGAGTAGAAAGATGATAAGGAATATGAAGAAAGGGTTATGAAAACTAGAAAATAAAAATTAAAAACGTGAAACTTATACCCGTTTTACAAATGTGCCCTGTCCAGCCACTTGCACATCCAGATGGACATACACCATTGGGTATGTAACAATTTTCTTTGTTTAAACAATATCCACATGTTTCTTTGCAGCTGAACCCAAAGTTTCCCGGAGCGCAGCCTGCAATGATACATCAACAAATAACTTGCTTATTGAATATTCATTTCATTGAAAATCGCCGACTAAGGAACACGGATGATGAACAAATGCTAAATTGAGAAATTTAAATTTTCACTTACTTCACGGCTATAATTCCAGCTTGTTCAATGAACAATTTGCAGGCAATTGAACCGCTTGAATTTATCGATTAGGTAGTTTGTAGTAAGCTCACAATGAGTACAAAAATAGAATCAAGTATGAATTAAAAGTTATAAATGGACAACAAAATCAATTTTGCGAGGAATGCCGTTTTTTGTCAGCAGGAATAATTAGTACCTCTTTATATCCACTAAACCCATTTTGTCAAAAATAAATTGAAGCTTTGACTCGCATTATATTTTTAACAAACAATACCAACATTTGTATAATATTTTAACAATTTTTAGCATTTCCAGTTTAAAATATTTCACTGACCAAGTTTCAGTAAAAGAAAACTATAGATAAGCTTACTAGTATTACAAAGGTTTCCTTGCCATCCTCTTGAACAACCATTCGGACACTCTCCGGTTTTACTATCACAAACATCATTGTTTACACAATTACCGCTACAATTATGCAGACAGTATCGACCATACTCTCCCGGTAGGCAACCTGTATTATTTACGAGAAAATTTGATATCAAACTCGAATTCACTGGAATATTATATACAACATAATGTTTAAACACAATCGTCTTTTTGCATGGTCTACTTTGGGTAAATTATACCGATTTGTTGCAATTATCGGTCAAAACATTAGCGCTCGAGATTCCTTTTTAGTGTTGCAGGGAAAATGGTAAAGATTTGCAAAGATAAATAACGTTAAAAAATACAACAATAACAGAGACAAAATCCTTAAACAATCTACATGCTAAAAGACTATTGGCAAAATTGCTAACTTACTTGTATTACATGTGGAACCCTTATAACCAGCAGCACAGCCTTGTTCACATACTCCGTTTTCTTTATTGCATGTTATAGAGTTAAAACACATCCCACACTTATTGAGGCAGTTCTCTCCGTATTCATCATCTTCACAAGCTGAAAATCAAAATAGATGATGAGTTCTGTAACACAACGACCTGTTTGATCGTTGTAGAATAACGGTTTTACAGATGATTGGATGTGTGCTTCCCTTTTCGTATGTCTAACCCCAACCTTTCCTAACTATTTATGGCTCTTGCCGAATTAGACATTTTCTCGGATTCGAAATATAACGACGGGTGCCGCGCGCGGAATTGCTTTCCCTTCCGCAGCACCTGAACTAACCCCTGGTTTATAATGGGGTTGTGTTACTCTCGTTTCAGGTGCGGCTATTTGTGTCTTTTGGTCTCTTTTTGTATCTTGCGCTGATTATGTCTGCCAGCAGATTTTTGAATTATTGAATGCCCTTTTAATTGATTATTTTATTGCATCAAAAATAACAAAACAAGGGGGCAAAATAAAAGACATAGCTTGAATTAGCGAGTTCTTGACTTTAATCAACATTGATGTATTTATGTGTTGTGCATCTCCAATTAGAATTTTGTCAGTTTTGTTTGCTTATATCAATCACTACTGTCTTACTTATATTGCAGTTATCTCCCTTATATCCAGCTTGGCATCCTCCACTGCACAACCCAGAGACTGAGTCACAGACATCGTTATTCTTACAGTTCCCGCTGCATGTCATTGAACAGTCGTAACCAAATGTCCCGAGTTGACAAGCTTGGGCAAAAACATAAAACTTCATTATTTATTAGGTTGTATATATATACAGAAATATATAAACATAAACATAAAAATACCCGGTATATTAATGGGTTTATATCAGTACGTTTTCTTTAACATTCCGGATTTTCGTGTATTTGCATCTAGTAACTTAATACAATTGAAAAATATCTTGTTTTTACTGTCGATTAAGAATAATACAACCAAGAATTATTTTTCCTTTAATCATACATGTTCTATTTGATGGTTTTACCAAATATTTAGAAGAGACTTCATACACCATGGAATTGCATAAAGAATATATATTTAAAAACACTTTGTTTGCACTAGTATCTCTTGTTGATTTTAAGTATTTTCATAAAAATATAGACTCTTTACTCCATAAATGAATTTGTTCTAGAATTTTTTTTTAAAATTCCAACAAGAAAGCAAATTCGAACAAGAAAGCAAATTCGAACAAGAAAGCATTTAATTGGTAGTGTGTTCGCCAAATGCATTCGTCTCATTTCATATCAATTATTAATATCATCAACAATTTAGTTAAACACATACATAGAGCAATTGTGCTTCAGAAAACAACATTACAACATCACAATTTAAGCATGAAAAATTGGGCCATCGTGGCCTAATATATTATATGTTCGATTTCTGAAAGTGAGGTCCTGGTT
The DNA here is from genome assembly GCA_016161895.1 of Pinna nobilis. Lineage (NCBI taxonomy): Eukaryota > Metazoa > Mollusca > Bivalvia > Pterioida > Pinnidae > Pinna > Pinna nobilis. Next base: position 5,028 of record JACSZP010009107.1, on the reverse strand, counting down.
TGCATCCGATCCAATTTATGGTTTGCAGCTCCTTTCTGTTGAATGAAACAGTAAAACCGAGGCCCATATTTTACGGTCTAAGAGTCATGTGTTGCCCGTCACAGGCACACGGATACGTATACATATAAGAAAGGGTCCTTGAATGGATCGTTAAGGAACAATACAACGAACTAATTGAACATGATGAACATTTCCTTTAATTTGGGTTGGGAAGACGGAGAAGACAAGCAGATTAACACATTTGAAAGAACGTTGCACTGAATTTCTATCCTTTCTAACGTTTTATACCTTTCGTATGTACAAGTAAGTGAAAACAAAATTTGCAATTAGAAAACTGTAGAGCACGAATTACTTTGTCTTAACCTTTACATCCCATTCATTACTAACCGAAAGAGACTGATATACGATAGGAGTTCAGTTGATTTTTCGTGACTTTGTCTGCTCGCATTTGGTTAGTCAAACATTACTTTTTTATAAAGCACATTCATTTTGTGAAACGTGTAAAGAGAAAATAAAGCTATTAAAACATATAAGGATATGTATCAAGTGACACCACATTGATTTGACAATCGAACAGCAATTGGTTCCTGTTTAACTGAACGTTCACATCTCCCTGCCTTTGGATAAAATATGTTTATGACATTTGTTCATCTTAATGTACAGATGTAAACAGGACCTAATAATATAATCTTACTTTCGTTGCAGTACATTTCTTTCCATCCTTTCTCACAGCCTTTATCACAATACCCCGTTGAATGATTACATGTCTCATTATCTTTACAGTTTCGGCTACAGTTTCTGCCACAGTTGTGCCCAAAAGTATGGTTGTCACACTCTAAAGAACAAACATTAATTCTAAGTGGCATTACAGTAGACTTAAAAAATAATGCTACAAACAAAAAACAAAATAGCTCTCTTATCAATTTGAATAAATTAAATCATATCTTTATAGTTGAAGAGAGACATGAAAAGTTAACAATTTAGCAATAAAATAGCGAACAAGCTTACCTGGCGGCCCTGTGAAACATGATTTTATTGAGGAAATAACGTTAAGACAAGCCGCCTTGCCTTCTCTAACGTGGCATACACAGAACTAATATTGTAAACAGCAAAGACTGTGCATGTGACTCCCTGTATTAAGTGACTCCCTCTCTTATGTGACCATTCTCAAGTTGGTCGCTTATAATGTCTATCTATATTATAGGTCTGTATCAAGTAAACCCCTGTCTTATGTGACAATCATTCATAAATCCCTTTGAAAGTCACATTAAAATAGTCTCTTCTGTAATTAGGTATTCACACACCACAAAAAACACCATCTTTTTTCTCTTTTTCTCTCTATTGTATATACATAACAGTGTTATCATGGCAAACGAAGTGCTAAGATTCTGTCATTTAAACATTGGACATGTATTTAAATGTGAACTTATTTTGATTAAATCTATGTTATCTGGATTTCCAAAATACATTTTTTAAGTTTTTATCATACTTTAAGATATATCAGCTGCTGATATCGACAAATTATGGACAAAAGATCTCACATTTAAAAATAATTCAGAGTTAGAATTGATATGAATACGTTACATCTGCATTTCATACACTTTGCATAAATTGTTAATCATACTTATATTGCAGTAGGTGCCCTTCCATCCGTTGTCGCATCCATTTCCACACATCCCCGTTGTATGGTGACACGAGTTATTGTGCATACAGAATCCACAAATTTCTCTACATTCAAAGCCAAACGTCTTGTTGCCACAAGCTAAAACGGAAGTAGTTATATCAAAATTATGCTATTTTATTTTAGACCATATTAATTCATAAAACATTGATTCATTTTATTCTGTTTTATTTCTTTTTCTATTCGTTTGTTTATATCTACTTATTTACTTTTTCAGTTTTTTTTTTTTGTAAATTAAGAACTGATATTGAAACGAATCAGTTAATTTAAGGATATATGACAGAAATGTAGACACCGTCATTCGCAGGTAGTATGTCGTCCCTCTTAAGATAAATATTTATTACAAACAATGAAAATATTTAGAAAAACTTTAGGTTGAATATGTCTTGCAAACTTTTTCGTACTATCAACATCATATCTTCCTTACTTTTGTTGCAGAAGCTTCCTTCATATCCGTCCATACAGCTTTCCGGACAAAATCCGTTCACGTTAGAGCAGGTCGCTCCGTTCCTACAGAATCCGTTACAAGTGTTCCCGCACTCTCGTCCGAACTTTCCAGATTCACATGCTGGAGAATGAATATATATCAACATGTATGTGTGTGTAAAAAGTTATCTCGGTAATCACAAGGTAAACTGTTTTAAAAGTTAAATTTTACTTAAAGATAGACTGAAAAATTTATATATATATGATGCCACGCCGATTAATACTAATACCTTTGAGCCCTGATATAAAATATAAGAATAAGTGAGGATCTTGAATTTTAATTTTGGGATAATTCAACATTCAACATTCTCTATTGACGTTTTTTTTTTTGTCAGATATTTTCTATTCGAATTTGACTTTCAAAAAATTGTCACACATTCAAAACTGATCAATTTATCTATGGGAGCCTCGCGATATTTTTCTTTAAGCTTGTGTTTCAGTGGTCATTTTGGAATATACAAGCATAGCTTTATCTAACCGTATATCTCTTGTTCTGGTTTTTCTTTTATTAACCAAAAGAAAACATTTCATCGAACTCAATATTCCCCATTCATAATTCTCTCTATATTAACTGAATCACGTGAAAAAAATTCGCCATATTCAAGTAACTGAGTCATCATTTATTCTTGTGTAAACCATAAAACGAGACTTTGAATCTAAATGCGTCACTATCAATTAAATCAAAAATAAATATATACTCCCTTATCTCGTGCATTCCGGTCCAATTGGTCTTATTTGCAGATTTATATTACACAGTAATGTAGCAGGGGAATCAACGGTGCGGGAAAAACAATCATTTTCGTTTTATAGACTCTGTCATTTGACTATGTCATACGAAACTAATTTTACCTTTGATAATTTAATTTCAAAATTTAAGTATATCCGATTAAGTCATTGTTTATTATTTCGAAATTAACTTGTCCTATTTACTGGGACAAAATTATGCCACAATCGACAAGATAAAGTCCATGAGGAAGAGGTGAGGGGAATTGTGAATTATATTTTAGTGAATCATCAGACCCGATCAACTTTGATGATTTTATTGGTAGCATAAAAAAGAACTATTAGAATCTTCTCCTACCTTTGGGGTATGACAGAGGAATCTCTTTCCGATGAGTAATATTCTTGAATATGATTTCCAAGAATCTTACCCCGAGGACTGAGAATACTCTGTCATTACCTCAAGGTAGAGAATGATTATGTTTCTCACATCATTAAATATACATTCTAATTCATTTATTTTGTAACGCCTCTTTTGATTGGATAATAAAAAAAATTTGCGACAGTATAATCACGATATACGTGCCGCAAATTCAGAAAACCGCATTACTATTGTTCATATTCCTACGCTTTGTTTACATTTTCGATGCGTCGCATGCTTGAGTTTCAAACCGCGAAATGATGAGAGTAATCTGGTAATAAAATCGGGGCTAGCACTCTAACGTACAGTACCAACTCTTCTAAGGAACAGACAGAAACTCCACTACTATGTTATAAGTTACAACAGGTCCATGGAAGGGTCTGAATTCACATAGCGAACGACTACGCTTCATCCATCTGGCCACTAGGCCCCATTGGGGCTACTGCAGTAGGCCTGACAATGTCGACACGAGGTCTACTGTACACAGTTGGCACTGCGTTCACATTCTAATCAAAATATGTCAGCCATACTTGCCAAAATATATGTACAACATACATCTTGAATGACAGTATCTCTGCGTCTTTGAAGTACCATACATATATTTTCCAAAAGTTTGAAAATTAAACAACAGTCAACAGGAGAAATGTACATGTAAACACCTGTGTGCACTCGCTGACCGTTTTGTGGGGAAGGTGTAAATCGGGTACATGTATGCCGAACCCCGAAAAACCGGGCGAGCTTTGAACACGATTTTTATATATCGATTTCTTTTGTTGATTATTCAGGAAAAGATCGCTTTAGGCTTACAAAAAAATCGTTTAAGTGTAAACACGGATTTTCTTCTGTTTGGTTGGCGTTCGACAGCCCGTTTTACACCAACCAAATTTATAAGCCTCGTGGCCTGAAAGTTCAAGGACATTTTCACGGATTTCCTTTTACTATCGGGAAAACAAAAGAATTGATGTTAATGATAAATTTTTGGTGTCCACATATTAAAAAACAAATATCAATATTTTTTACACAAAAAAGGAGAAAAAATAAGACAGTGTTCATATAAAACGACCGATTTTCTTGTTCAGCTTTTTATAACTATATTTCACTGACGTAGTTGTACTAATATGTCGATCGTGAAGTGGCTAGTAATGACGTAATATTTTTATGGGTACTGTCGAGAAACACGTAAAATAACATAAAACTCGCAGTAAAATGGAAATGAATTAGAATGGGGATAACCTACCAGTGATTTCAGATTTGCGGCAGTATATCGGTGATTATACTGCCGCAAATATCCGTTTTATTGGCTCCGCTAACGCGTCGCCAATAAAACTCAATTTGCGGCAGTATAATCACCGATATACTGCCGCAAATCTGAAATCACTGGTAGGTTATCCCCTAATTAAAACACTTGACCAAGAGTTGAATGGCGTAAGAATACAGTTAAGATATGCAAGTGATCCTCATCGACGAGCCACTCTTCATTCTATTGCTTTCACACACAAAAATAGTCCATCAAATCGGGGTATAATTAAATGAATTCAATTCATCTTTATAAATAAATTTTTCAAATTAAAAGTGTCAACTTTTGAAATGATATTTAATGTTTGAATTAAATTGTCGTGGTGTCATTTACGTTTTAAGCGACCGTGCATGACATCAAGAAAATAGTGACGTTTTAAGCCCCAGTCACACTGTCACGTTTTGGCCGCTACGTTTCGCTACG
>JACSZP010009098.1:0-16349 GCA_016161895.1 Pinna nobilis | reverse complement strand
TCTTTGTGGATATGCCACTGTTATAATTACCGTCACACTTTCTCCAATCATTGTAGTTGATAGTGACCTTAAGAACCCTTGCCATTTTCAGTTGACTTTGTAAAATTGCATGGGTAGTTTAGCATGTAATATTACTTAAAGTACACTTAATTCATATCTTTGTATATATTGATATACTTGGAAATAGAAGAAATAAAAGAACTATATCTAACCCCTGAGTCTAAACAAGTCTAAAACATGACGCTAAATGAAAACCCTGGTCACGACAAATCTCTATGCAAAAACCAAGCCCCTCTATATTTATTGTGCTTTTAAACTTAATTTAATCATGTTATTGTGGTAAATATGTAACCAGAATATGACAATTATAGAAAATCCTTGTAAATGTCGCTTTTTTGCTATTATCCGTGAGTGCGGATTTGTAGAATCATAAAAGCCAAAACTTTTGCGCAGACCTGTACACCACCCAAATACCACTGTATGGTGCTTTTGTCTTCTCTGCGAATGAGTAAACAAACAAATTCATTTACCGGTGTAGGATTATTATTTAATCACTCTTCTTAATACAATCTATCAAAACTTTGATTAATAAAGTAAATATCCTGTAAATACAGAATTTTAATAAATCTGTATTTTTTTCAAAGTTTGCGTAATTCTTTTGAAGAAAACTATTTTGATACAGACTATACTTATTCCATCAAACCTAGGCTTCCAAAATAAGGTAAATAAACGAAGGGAGAATATGGACTTTTTAAATTGCTTTATATCTTTATTTCAACGCTACAACACTTGCTGTGTACAAATACTGAAACATAGATTCATTATTGATATCGCCTTTGTATAGACCTTTCTTTATCGCAAACAGAATGTTTAAAACTCTACACTTTGCTATATTACTCCAAGCAACAGAGAACACACAGTCAGCCATTAATTCAGGCATGACCCACATAGACACGACAGTCGATAAGAGCAGAATTGATAGCAGTGTGTTGTACAGCACGTATAAACGATTACTCATAACAACAAAAATAGATCGGCTGAAGTCGGTGTAGATTAAAAAGACCTAAATAGAATAAAGTACCGCTTCAACAAAAAAGCATTTCTTATAGTCTAAATCTCTATCGCAAATCAGTTATTAAGTTAGAATCTGCCTCATAACAAAGCTTCGGCACGTATGCTGGAGAAGGACAGTACTTCTGTTGCAATTTTGTTTGAGGGCTTTTATATTGAAGCAAATTTTAAATTTTGCAAATAGACGTTTAGAGATTTAGGTGAAGATGTTTGCTTTCCCCATGTCTATAAGTTAAACTATTATGGCGATTTATTATTTAATTGCCCAGATTTAATTAGATGTGTACAAAGAAGAATTTCATGTTTAAACATAAAAGTGAAGTATTAATTTCAAGCAATTTAGTAAATTAATTGCGTTTCATGTCATTCATATTTCATATCGTTCATTTGCATTGTCTGCTCCTATTTCTATTCTGCACTAAATCATTGCCTCTTGATAATTTTGTTCTTTGTTAAGAAGTTCTGGTTGTTGACGTCACCGTAGTAATGCATACAGAAATAGTTCCTCAACCTGATTTAGGAGTTTAAACATTCGTCGTTGTATAGGCAGATCGCGAAGTTATAGTTGCGTTTGGGGCAACATTATATTTCAATCATTGCTCCTCTTTTCATCAGTTTTAGAATGATCATTTCATTATCATGTTTAACCATCATTAAATAGTGTTATCATTATTTTCATTACTGTTACTTTCACATTACTGTTACTATTATTAGTGTAATCATTGATGTCACTGCATACATATGTTATTGTTTTTGTTCTAGTTCTTCTTCTTCTCCTTCTTTTATTATTATTATTATCATCATCATCATCATCATCATCATCATTATTATTATTATTATTATTATTATTATTATTATTATAATTATTATTATTATTACAACTATTTCTTAAACTACTTTCATTACTGGTATTTTTTATTGCTGTTGTAATCATTATTGTTTTTAACATTTAGGTATTCTCATTACAATATTTATTATTGCTCTTATACTAATTCTTAGCATCATTATTATAATTCTTATAATAATAATAATAATAATAATAATAATAATAATAATAGTTATTATTATTATTATTATTATTATTATTATTATTATTATTATTATTATTATTGTCTACCATAATTAATATCAATATTATTATTATTATTACTATCAAAATCAGTTCTTGTCTTTTTGTGATAGCTTTAACTAACATTGTCATTATTTATTATCCAGATGTATGTACATTTTCTTTAATCACAAATGTTGTTCTGATTCTTTCTAGTTTTGCTTTACAATCTAGAACAGTGGAAGTTGTAGAAGTAATGACTTATTGTAGTTCTAAAAATAGTTATGTGACTGCCTATTACTTCAAACAGGTTTTCTGAGTTGTTGTGTATGGTGCTGCTGATTAGATATAAGTAATGGTGGAAATTGAAGTAGGAATAATTTTTGATAAAATCCAATTTCCTCTACAAGAGAAGCATTCTTTTGCAGATTAAAATTAAAGGAAAGAGTGTGTTATTCATTAGGGAAGAGTGTTCTATATATTTTAATCTTAACTTTTGAAGCAAACAGTTTTTGTTTCCTCAAAATGCACATCTGTGCTACCAGAAACTTTGAGTCGAAAGTTATCGACAATGAATCAATGATTTCACACAGGAATATATATATAACATTTAAAGTCCAACATGAAGGAAAATATAAATATGTATATAAATATGCATTTATATGTTTATATATTATTATGTATTTATATGAATATACTGCATTTACATGATATCTCCATTAATTGCAAAATCATCATACAAATAGTTAATAGTATTATTATTAGAATATCAGTTAATCATTTGATAAAGCAAATGTATAAATGTTTGTATAAAGACAAGATCAGCAATCTCCTAATTCATAATTTAGATGTACAAATATGTTGATAAATTTATTGTATATTTATTGTACAGTAAATGTCAATGTTGTGCCATATGGTTTTATATATTCATTCCTTATTAAATCCTTTACATGCCAGGGTCCTTTGGAAGAAATTTTAATTTTTATCTAATAAAGAATAATACATTGTATCAATAAGTCAGAGTAATTTTACACTGATTGACCTTAGCATTATTTCACATGTTGTGTGACACATAAAAACGGAACATGAATGCTGAAATCTCTAAAATAGTAATCATTTATTTATAACAATAATGTACTATTCAAAATTATATATAAAATGCATCTGTTCAATTGTGACGTATGTATAGAATCAAAAGACTGTATTTCACACTAGAACCGTGCAGCAATTTCTGTAAAATATATACACAATATTCTAATATATATAGAGAATTCGATTTAATTACACCCATCCTGTAATTATCTTGGTATGTGGTATTCAGAGGATAATCTTTTAAACTCGGGAGACTTGCTAATTTTGCCTTCTTGTACCTTTATAATCCAACAACGCGTTTCCTTTGGGGACTTGCTAATTTTGCGCCTTTATACCTAATCCTGACCTCCCCTTTTCCCTTTTATGACCATCACCGATTGTGACATTCTTGTATTCGAAAACGGGCAACACGGCGGGTGCCATGCGCGGGGCAGGAGTTGCTTACCCTTCCGGAGCACCTGAACTCACCCCTGGTTTTTGGTTGGGGGTTCGTGTTACTTTATTTTTCGGTTTTACACGTCTTGTTGTGTTGATAGCTGTTTGTGTTGTCTCTTTTTTGTTTGGCCATTATTTCTTCTGCCTTTGGATTTTTGAATTATTGATTCCCCCTTGGTATCTTCTACAGTCAACTTTTTTATAATCCTTTTTCTTTTCTTCGATTGTTCTTTTTGAAATGCACTGTGATATGATTGTATTAAGATTCTAATTTACTTTCACTATTAAATTAAAGTTACCTTTCTTAACTCTCTTAAGTATCTGTACAAAGAATTGATATAATATATTTCAATATTTATGAATGTCTTCAAGAACGTAGTTTTCAAAAAGGAGAGAGCAAATCTTGAAATGGGGCGTAAAGCCAACAACAACGCGTTTTCTTGAAGGTTTTGAATGAAAATCACACTAATAAAAGCATGTGTGTTTTTCTTGTCAGTTGCAACGATTACTATTTTCATAATTAGTTTGATATTCTAATTTTTCTCTCTTCGTCTCTGTCTTTGTTTTTGTTTATTTTTGTCCTACCAAGTTCCCCATCTAACGTTGTGTCTATATTTGTCCTTTTGCTAAACTGTCCCTGCCTGTATGATCCTTTATATGTTTGTCTGCCTGCCTTTTCCTGTCTCTTTCTTTGACCTAGTGGCTAGCGTGTTCGACTTCTAATGGTCAACTTCCGGGGTTCCAGCCCGAGCCATGCAGCGGTTGGCTGTCCTTGTCCTTCGGATTAGAAGACCTATGTCTCAATGGGTGTCGGCTCTTTAAAGAACCCTCCCTGCTCTACGGCCATAAGCGTCGAACATAGGCAAAATTTGTCGCCCTTCACCGACACACGGTGACATCTCTATATAAGTGAAAGATTCTTGCATGGGACGTTAACAGAACTTCAACCAAGCCTGTCTGTTTCTACCCCTCTGTCTCTCTCTATCTCCCTCTCTTCATATAGCTCCTCTCATGTGTGCTTTCTCGATTAATTCGGCAAACAGCGATTTCAGTTTCACCACATTCCGTAGATTAGATAATGGTTAAGATATTTCATAGATTCATTGCTGTGGCTTCTTTAGTGTGCTTTATATTCAAAGACAATAAAAGAGCATCGCCAGTGAATAAATGTAAAGTATACAATAACAATTTTATGTTTTATATATTAATTTAACTCAAAAATTTGATTGACATATTATCTTAAAGAATTTTCATCAAATAGAGCCCAGAAAGCAATGCTATACATTACTTTCTAATTCCAACACTCTTTAATATTTGAGATAGACGTGATTTGATACAAATACGCCCGAAATTTCTATTACAAGTTTACTTTTTAATTGCGTCTAATTTGTACTTGTTGACTCAGTGTTTGAAAAAAGAACTCCTAATACAAACAGTTTATAATTATGCCTTTCATTATACATGTTGACCCGGCGCTTAGCGACGAGAACGCCATGTTATGTCAGAGTGTGTGGTTCTATCTAAGCGTAACAATTATTTGAAGAATGTCTAGTGTTTTTGTCTTTTTCCCATGCGATACTGTACAGCGTAACAAATGACGTCCTTTAGGTGTTCATATACCGCCGGAGAGTCTCCTCTCGTCTGCTATCGTAATAGGTTGTCAATATGTATTCTATATCATTAATCTCAATGATTGTAAGACTTTGAGAGATATATTACATATCACATTTATTTCGCACTTTTTACGTTTTGAAAGTATTTTCCCAAAGTTTAGTATTAGATAAACATTACAGCAAAATCATTTTACAACATTCTGTCCCTCAAATCATAAACTCGGACACTTGTGAATTTCATATCTGATTATTAGCTTGGCACAAACATAACATTTTCCGTGATACTCTTAAACCAGACACAGCACAAGATAATATCAATAAGTTCTCGGTCGCTACGAGAATTATTTATGCATGTACATGTTATGCAATATGACATCTCTATATCTAGCATAATGGGCAGAATTCTACCGTCAGGCCAATTTTAACCATTCTTGAAGGAAAGTGGCTATATTCCTAACAAGAAGGGATATGTGACACTCAGTTTCGTTCTTATTTAGATTTTCGTAGTTTTCAGTAGTTGTTTTTTTCTGGCTTGTTTGTCCTTTCGTTTGATAAAATTTGAATTGAAAACACAAGTATTGTTTCATCGAACTTGTTTTAAGCTAGTTGTATTGTTGTTTAACGCCCCAGCATTCAAGAATATTTCAATTATATGGAGACGTCACCGAGTTGCAATAAATAAGACCTATGCTCGGCTCTTACAACCGTGGAGGTGGGAGGGTTCTTTTAAAGTGCCAAAACCTACTATGACGCGATTTATACTGTCTCATACGAAAATTAGGGATCAGAAAACGTAGCGTGGCGCGGCTTTGGACCGCCGACCTTATGATCAGAAGGTGTACACGATACCCACTGCCCCAACTTGTATTTGTATGGTTGAGGATACACTATCATCCGATGCACTGATATTTTATTCTAAGGCAATGTCGAGTCACAATAAAACAATAGGAGTACACACACACTTCAAAATCTATACTTTCGTATACATGTATGTTTATTCACAAGTAGATTAATTCGTGAAAAGGACAGTCATCTGACGTACACTGCTGAAGACATTAATGAAAGTGTATACAAACAGGATCTAGGTTAAAACGCAGTTTGCCATTGTTGCTGGATTCATTTCTTTGAGGATTATGTGTATTTTGCGTTTGATTTATGAAAACTGATTTAGTAAACATCAATTTGAGTTTGCCTACATAATAGATTGGCACATCCTAATTCGAATGTGGAATTGGTGTTTAGGATGCAGGGGGATCACTAGCTTCGGAGCTGCTGTTATATATCTGTCAGTCCTTTCGGCAAACTCTCTTCTTATCAAAGTATAAAACATTACAGAGAAGTAAATCAAGGTGCTTTCTAATTAATTTAGCATACCGTTGTTTGTTTTATATCCATTGCTCATCTGTTGAGCGTAATATTGTGTAGAAAGTACATTCATTTAAAGTGAGATGTTATATATCTGATCAGTATATTCTTGTGAATATAACGTTGCGATATAAATGGAAAATAATGCATAAATCAATTTCGGAAATAAAGTGTATAATCCCCAATTATTGTTTATGTCACTTCTTTGTCTGTGTTTGGCTGTCTCTTGTCTTTCGGATGAGCCAGTAAAATTCGAGGTCCCGTGTCACAGTAGGTGTCGGCACGTTCAAGAACCCTTCCCTGCTCTACGGCCATAAATGCCGATCATAGGAAAATTTTGTCGCCTTTCACCGGTACACGGTGACGTCTCCATATCAGTGAAAGATTCCCAACTGGGACGTTTATCAACAATACAACAGCGACAACAACAACTTTTTCCTTTTTCATTCCTGTAATATCCAAATTGAAAATACTTTTGTAATATTTCCGGAGAAAATAAAAGGGTGAAGTAGAAGATACCAAGGGGCATTCCAAAACCAAAAAGTAAATGACAGACAAAAAGGAGACGAAACTACACACAGAAATACACTTATAAATAAACATAGAGTAAGACGAACCCCACTACAAACCGGGGTGAGTTCAGGTGCTCCGGAAAGGTAAGCAACTCCTGTTCCACGAGTAAAAATTATTGAAAATGATTCCTAGGGCAGTATCGCAATACAAAATGACATTTACCGTGTTATCACGTGTTTATGATAAAGTGTACCAACAGGATGCAATAGGAAAATCAAATATATATATGTCTTTGTTTTTCCGATGTATTTATAAATCTTTTGTTTCATATCTGATAATAATTTGTCCCATTGTAACAATGATAATAGATAATATTACCTTCATACATACTGCAGGCAAATTATGACCATGTAACTTTACGGAAATTCATATCAGCTTTTTCGATTTTTTTCTGATTTTATACTTTATATTGTGCTGTTCAAACGTGCTCAGAACGTATTAACGTATATAAATAAATAACACATATAATATCTTTTAACTAAATACGGACATACAAAAATCAGGAATTGGATCAGGTGCCATGGAGGAGTAAACAACTACTGAGCGGTCGTACGACCATATCTAACTCAAATGATATAAATGAGGAACTAATCTTCGTCATAATACTTAACCCTTTCACCCAGCATATCAAAAATGGAATGCTCTTTTTTATTGTGTTAGACTTGTATATTGTGGTTTGTGGGGTTGATAAGATTACTCCAACGCAACACTCAAAAGAAAACAAAAGAGACGTGGTAGCTGTAAACAAAGTCATTTTTCCAAACGTAAATTTTTTGAGATGTTGAAAGTAACTATGACCAAAGATATTCATGTGACAAAAACTTAAAAGTATATTAAACAGTATTGCAGAGTACACGTATACCAAATGTGCAAATGCAAACATGTCCCTTCACATCGGATACACTATGACATATTAAACACTATTGGTAGGCAAAGAAGGCGTATATTGTTGCCTAAATACGAGAAATTGACGATCGGAAAACTATACATGCACTGACATACTGTTTGTTAAAATTATTACATTGTTTATTCTTTATTTAAGGATGATTAAACCTTAAAGCTCCTTCACGTAAGTTATTTCTATGCACATAAGTGTTTAACTCAAAATGTGAATACAAATGGCTTAGATATCTGGTAAATTAGTTTTGTTGATGTAAGCCTTGGGGTAATTATGTATTTTTAATGAAGATTGTTCAAGGTTGTTGCGTGCAGGTCATTTTAAAACTTAACATAAAAGTACATTCTAGTATTTAGTTCACAATAGGGGAGTCTGATTCAGACATAATGACTGATGTTTATCGTCTGCTAGGGCCTTAATGGCCGGGTGCTTAGAAAATTGCTCTGTTTCTCACAGTGTCGTGCAGCATTAGTTGTTTCTAGAACACCGGTTCTTCCATCACAGGAATACGGGGGTCCTAGCTGTTCCCAGAGCAGTATCTTTACCCTTCCGGAGCACCTGAACTCACCCCTGGATTTTTGTTGGGGTTCGTGTTACTTTATTTTTTCGGTTTAACACGTCTTGTTGTGTTGATAGCTGTTTGTGTTGTTATTTTTGCTTGGTCATCCTTTCGTCTGCCTTTGGATTTTTGAATTATTGATTACCCCCTAATTGGTATCTTCTACAGTTAACTTTTTTCTTGCATCAGGCAGACAAAAGGCTACTGCTGAGTGATGAAAGCATCGCGTTTTATACCTAGGGGCTGCGGACCAGGTGCCTTATTCACAAAAAGTCTCAAGTCTAAGACTTGATCTTAAGTTACCATTTTTTAATGGAAATAAGGCATGACAACGTTTGGGCACATACTTTGTGAATATGATGACTGGTCCTAGCCGGGCTCAAAGCTATGGAGGCCGAAGCATTGCCCAGAACAGCGCTATTTGCACTTTTTATCTTATTTTTGAGAGCCGGTTTTGCTTCGCGGTAGTGTGTTCGTCATAAGATCGGGTGGTCTAAGGTTCGAGTCTGGGCAGATGCGTCTGGCCTTTCTTGTACTATGAATGAGACGGTAGCAACCATTGCTCTATGTTACAGTGTCGACACATTAAAATCAACCTCACCTGGCCCTAGTGTAGATAATAGCCCAAAATTACCCCCCCCCCCCATTCGCTGGCGTATCGATATCAGTCAAATATTGTTGATTGAGAAGTAAACAATAACTACAGTGGAATCTCATTAGTTCGGACATTTTTTATCTCAAACAATAAATAAAGCGTCTTGATTACCGGATCGTTCATATCATAATTACCAATGCAGCTTGAACATTTTGTTCCTGGAAATTCCGTCCAGAAGGTGAAGCATCCGGATTTTTGGCAGCAAGATTCATTAGACTCCACTGTACAAAATCATTCTTGATCAACAATACTTAGATAAGTCCTCTCTTCTATTTAACTTTTTACCTTTAAGCAAAAAGATTGGTTGTGCTTTTTGTCAAATTATATTATACTGCTTTTCATATACAGTTAACCCTAATAATTTTATACATTAATATGTGTTATTTTATACGAAATATTTATAAATACGTGTGTGTATATAGAAAACAATTAATAATAGGTAGACTGAAATGGTCACCGGGGAATTAAATCATTAATATCCTTATCAACAGTATCATGTTTCTTGCACGTGTTAAATCTATTTCTGTTTATAATTCATTGCAAGTAGAGCCTGATTAAACTATCGATATAACCTGTCATTTAAGATTCAAAATATTTTTATTTCCCCCAAAGAATCTATCATCCTCTTCTGCATACAGAGACGCAAAGCAACTACATATGTTGCCCATAGACTTGATTGCATGAGTTGCATTTATCGTAATTCCAGCTCTAGCGATGAAAATGCGTTCATATTTATATAGATACTAAACCCCAGCGCAGATTGATAGCATGAAGCTCGACAATTGCCTTCCAAAGCGATACATATGTATTGATATATTACATTATCTCCGAGAGCGTAATAGCCTTAAATAATCAAGGCATATGGTTACGCCTGCACATCAATCAGTAGTTATTAAACAGTCAATTTTGACATTATTTGGATAATTTGTCCTGCGTGATCTACATTACGACATATTTATTTGCACGTTTGCTGGAGTTATAAAACATCAGACGTAAGATAACTTCGTGCAAAACTTCTCATCAGTTAATCGTGAAAATGCACGCAAATGAGCGAGGTCGCGAAATTATCATACATAACCTGACGTGCGGGTTCTAATTATGATATATACTTACCAATTATATTTACTTAAAAAAATAAAGTGGTAAGCGTTAAATTAATTTTTAAATGAATTACGAAACAATGTCTGACTGAAAGATGAAAGAAGCATTTTTTTTTTATTTCCATATGTTTGCGAGAAACAGTTAACCAACGGGCCTTTAAAAGTGACCTCTGCTATTGTCGTTTTTCTTGCATTCTTTTGCAACTTCTAACTCAAGAATTTTTCACTTCCATGTAGCCATCACTGAACGCCAGTGTGAAGTGCTACAAAAATGGTACTTACAGCTATTGAACAGGTAATGTTCTTTAACATCAAGGCACCTACGTTGACACGAGATCTCGTTTTTACTCTCTTATCAGAAAAAATGTTACTCAAATATTTTGTATGAATTACAATTACACTTAGATGATAATTATATGACACAATCACTGGATTTTACCAAATACGCTTCAACTATCGGTAGGAAATATCTAACACAGAGTCGGTGAACTCTAATGGGCACAAACTGTGCAACAATCCCTAAATACATTTACATATATTCACATGGAATCAATATCATTTGCATTGATATTCAGTTTTTCATTATGTAAGTAATGCAGTTTTTGGTTGTTTTTAAGTATCAAATTTGCATAAACAAACTACATGTATTAGGCTCCCGACATTTGGAGCGTTGGCACTTGTCATAAACATATCCCAGTCGAATTTAAATATTTATTCCTGACAAAACTTCTAAAACAAACAAGCAAAAACTCACTGGTAGTGGATAAATTGTGTCATTAGAAATCCCTTTGGTAAATACATGGACCTTTGAAATACTTGACTCTCTTTTTAAGAATGACATATGATACTAAATACAAATACTAAATATTTGTTGTACAATGGATGACGCAAATCTGAAGTTATATCCGCGGTTACTATCTATTTTGAAATCAAAACTAAAAAACATGTTTAAATACTCATTAAGTTCAATTCGATACGCTATACAATGTATCTAAAAATATAGTAAACACTTCATTTATCCAAATGCATGTATGTATACAATTCCCTGAAAAATTCCTGTTTGTTAGATATCGTTTTATTTGCCTCAACCCCTTTGCCAAGAAAATGTTGGCAGAGAAAACACGCCTAAAAGATTGATTTTTTGTTGTCGATATCATGTTGAAAACAATTCGTTTAAAATAAACATTTTTTTCTCAAAGAATCGAACAAGTCCAAAGTAACAGGTTTGTAATAACAGATCTACATTTTGATTGCAGTCGATGACAAATATCATTGCGCCTTATCTTTAAGTGCGCATTCTACATCACTTGTTTAACCATAAACTTGAGCACAAATTCCTATTCTTATAATACGGGTATTAAATGAAATAAATGAATGGACAAAATCGTTGGTTAACAACAGTAAAAGATGTAATGTAAAAGATCACAATTGTTGTTATGACAGCATAAAATAGTTAACAGCCAGTATTTCCGGTGATTATCGATACACGTCTGTACTACAATTAGTGCATACACATTATTTATTCACAAGGTTAATGTGTTGCCGAAGGATAGACGGCTTACGTAATATCTTTGCTGTTCAGAAAGATAAAACGACATACTGCGAGTGACGACTGGCGTGGTACGGATGAGTGCCAATACCTAAAATACAGTGGAAAAACTCGCACCATCTCACTTAAGAGGCCATCTCTCAACGAATACTATCAATTCTAGTCCATATTCCCTAACCCAGCTTTTTTTTACCTCCCAAAGAAGACCATGTCACTAATTAGACCAATTCTAGCCACTCATTCACTCATTTGGTTGGTTTAAGTGGCAAGGTTAAATTGTATTCCCACGGTGCAAGGGAACCTTTTTAAGTGTACCAACCATGTTTATTAATCACTTCTTTATCAATTGGTAATTATAATTGATTGAAGCCAATGCCAGATGATGATAGATATGCTCCACTCTTGTCGTACAGGATATCCCGTTTTTCTGAACAACTATTGAGATTTATTCCTGGATTCGATACATGGGTGACACCACGCGTGTCGCACCTTGATCAGGAGTTTTTTAACCTTCCGAGAATACTGAACTCACCCCTTGTTCAATTTGGGTTCGTGCTACTCTATTTTTAGTTTCATGTGTTGTCATGTTGTTAACTGTATGTAGCACTGTCTCCTTTTTGTCATGCCGTCTGTTGTTCGTCGTTTTTGTGATTGCCGTTGTTTTATGAATTTTGAATGTCTCTGAAATCTTCAACTTTTCTTTCTATAAACAAAGATGTACTAGTATTTTAGATTCTTGTCAATGTTATGAAATACACCAGTCCTTAAGGTGACAATTTAAACTGAACTATTTTGTTTAGACATATTTTCATTATTTGGTGGTTATGTTTACTTGCCATACTATTTTTCAATGAGATGGTTTGAAGCTATTTGACGTAAACTGTATTATTCCGGTTACTGTAAGGGTGAACATGTAGCTAGAATTAAATTTTCAAAAGTTACAACTCTCTTCAAATTACGAATGAATGTAAAGGTAAGCACGAACTTCATCATCATAATCATCATCGTCGTCGTCATCATCATCATTATCATTATCATTATCATCATCATCATCATCATCATCATCATCATCATCATCATCATCATCACCTGATGATTACAAAGTAGAGTGTACTTAGTTATTTCTGCCGAGTACTGTTCTATTGTATAGGTAACTTTTTAAGCACAATGTACATAGAAACATTAATGTCAACGGTTATTATGAAGCATTGGAATTTATAAGACAGGTTGTTAATTTATTATGCAGGAGTGTCGCGTCTGTGTACATCAATCAAGTCAACTAAAAATCACCTGCCAATAATTCTGATATATCAGAAATCATTGCAGACATGAGAACTGAATGATCAAACATCTAAACTAAATTGAGTGTCTCCTACTGAACTGAAGTTCGCGTGTCTTATAGTAATGTTTGTAAGATAAACAAATAAATCTTTGCCGTACATTTATAAACTCAAAATGATATATACAATTGAAGAAAGAAAGTATTATTTCAAAATAACATGCACCAGTCTGCACCCAAATAAAAGTTCAGATAGGTCAAATGTATCATGGCAACAGAAATAATTAAACCGTGGTTACGCTAAGAGAGTTAGTAATAGTTTGCATTTTTTTCCAAACAAACTCTCAGAAAAAATATAATTTTCTTGCATTGTAAAGAGTTATTTTAAATTTACTCTAGGTTCATCATATTGGTGCGAGAAGGAGACATTATATCCACTAGGTATACCGCAATACCAGAAAAAGTCTAAAGAAATAAAGAAAAAAGAAAATTGAACACACCAAGGCAGGCTTTTAATTTTTAAAAATCGAACGAGAGGTAAGACTAAAGCTTATACAAAAGGACTCAATGCCACAAACAGCAATCAACACAGATAGCTAAAACTATAACAATTCGAATCCCACTAAAACCAGGGTGAGTTCAGGTGCTCGGGAAGGGTGAAAAGCTCCTGTTCAACGCCTGGCTACCGTCGTGTCACCAAATGTTTCGAATGCGTCAATAAGTCTAATCCGGTATCAAATTGACGCAAATTCTTGATATCAAAAATATACTGTTTTACAGTTTAATATGTGGTGTTATAAAAGGAAAAGTAACTGTTACCTATTATTATTCGTTTGAAAATTATCACAACTAGTGCACAATGAGGAGGTTAATGCATATTTCGACATTTGCTCTCAATTAATGTGTCGCTTCAAAAATTCCAAAAATTCTATTTTTTTTCTTTCTCTTTTTCTAATTTGCCTTTGATACCGATGTTTTGCCGTGCTTAAATTAACGTTGTACAAAATTTATGATTTGTTAATGTGTCATCAGTTAATCAGAAATATATTATTGATAAAGTTTACGAGATTTTTAAACCAGTGTGAAACAAAACAAATAATAGAAATGAAGGAAATAGATTGTTTTTTAATTGATAAATATATGATGTAACATTTATATTTTCTTTCAATGGTTATTTTACCCATTGTAGGTGGTTTTGCATTTCCCTTTTTGAGGTCAATTTATTTTCGACGAAAGCTTTGTCACTCCGTAGTCACAGTTTCAACGAATTAAAAAGTAAATTCTAGGTGAAGATAAAGGAATCTTTATTTATTTGATGAATAAATTTCCTATGGTTTCTTGCAGAATTACGGTGCCAAACAAATCAAGGTTAGCAATTTTCACCCTAGATTAAATATAATCTTCATTTCTTTGTTTGAGAAAACTACTGAGCACTTTTGATAGACAAAGGGTCTCCATCCTGATTATGGAAACGAGATTAATAGATTAAATATAATCTTCATTTCTTTGTTTGAGAAAACTACTGAGCACATTTGATAGACAATGGTTTCCATTCTGATTATGGAAACGAGATTAATCAATGTTTATGGTGTACTGGATAGATATACTTATGCTTTACATAGTTTTATTGCCAGCAAACCCAAGGCCACGTGTCACAGTTGGTGCCAGCAGCTTAAGGAACCCTCCCTTTTTGCTCTACGGTCATAAGTACCGAGAATAGGCAAAGTGTAACACCCTTCACTGGCACACTGCGACGTCTCCATATAAGTGAAAGATCATTTAATAGGACGTTAAAAACAAATCAACAATTCAACCATGATGATGATGATGATGAAGTTCTTGCTTACCTTTTCATTCACTCGTAATTTGAAGAGAGTTGTAACTTTTGAAAATTAAATTCTAGCTATATGTTCATCCCTACAGTAACTGGAATAATACAGTTTACGCTAACAACCTTCAAACTAAATCATTGAAAAATAGTATCAAGAGTAAACAAAACCACCAAATAATGAAAACATGGTCAAACAAAATAGTTGGGTTTAAATTTTCACCTTAGGGACTGGTGTATTTCATTACATTGACAAGAATCTAGAATACTTGTACATCTCTGTTTAAAAAAAGAAAATCTAAAGATTTCAAAGACATTCAGAATTCATAAAACAACAAAAACAATGAACAACAGATGGCATAACAAAAAGGAGACAATACTACATACAGTTAACACCATGGCAGCACATGAAACTAAAAATAGAGTAGCACGAACCCAAATTATACAAGGGATGAGTTCTGGTGTTATCGGAAGGTAAAAAAAACTCCTGATCAAGGTGCGACACGCGTGGTGTCACCCATGTATCGAAGCCGGGAATAAGTATCAATAGTTGTTCAGAAAAGCGGGATATCCTGTACGACAAGAGTGGAGCATATCCCTCATCATCTGGCATTGGCTTAAATCAATTGTAATTACCAATTGATAAAGAAGTGATTAATAAACATGTTTGGTACACTTAATAAGGTTCACTTGCACCTTGGGAATACAATTGAACCTCACCAGTTAGACCAACCAAATGATTGGCTAGAATTGGTCTAATTAGTAACATCGTCTCCTTGGTGAGGTCTAAATATCCTGGATTAAGGAATAAGGGCTAAAATTTGAAAGTTTCCATTGAGAGATGGTCTCTTAAGTGATATGGTACGAGTTTTCCCTACTGTATTTTAGGTATTAGCACTCATCCGTACCACGCAAGTCGTCACTCGCAATATGTCATTTTATCTTTCTGAACATCAATGCTATTACGTAAGCCGTCTATCCTTCGGCAACACATTAATCTGGTGGATAAATAATGCGTATGCACTTATTGTAGTACAGACGTGTGTCGATAACCACCGGAAATACCGGCTGTGAACTATTTTATGCCGTCATAACAACAACTGTGGATTTTTACATTACATCTTTTACTGTTGTGTTGTCCCACTGGATTCTGGAATAAGCATGATGTTAAAAGATAAACTGGCGGCCTAATGGTTAGCGCGCTCAACTTCGATTGGAGAGTTGTTCCGGGGTTCGAGCCCAATTCATGTCGCGATTGGTTGTTCCTGTCTTTCGGATGAGACA
>JACSZP010009096.1:2922-13679 GCA_016161895.1 Pinna nobilis | reverse complement strand
ATGTGGCACAAATGAAAATGATCTACTTTTTACACTAGTTGATGATGCACAGAGCTCAATGTGTCTGCTTTCTTTAGATACAAAAATCATTTCCTTTACAAGGTGTGGGCAGGGTGTCATTTTTCAATTCGATATCATTTACACGTTTATTCACAACAAATTCTATTTATGATTTTTCATTAAATTCCCAGTTTGTGATTAATTGCTGTATATTTTTGTTCCCAGAAGAAATAAGAATTTGTGATATTACAACCAAGTCTTATTCAATTTTACAGAACTGACTTTTATCATAATCCAGGATTTTACAATAAGCAAAAAAATTCTGCAAATAGAATAAGGGGAATAGTCATGAAAATTTATTTTCAGCGACAGACATGTTTTTTTTGCCATTTTGTATTTTCTGGGTGAAATACATATATGTATACAGTGCATACTACATGGTCTGTGTTCCCATTGATTGACCTAATTTTTTTTATTTTGCATGACTCAAGTGAAAAGCTGAACAGAACAGCAACTTGGATTATACCTATATTACTATTACATGTACCTGTGGGAGACAGTACAGTATTGTAATTCTTTATTTATGGCTATAGGCAAACAATAATAAATTCCCTCGGCTACTACTGGAAAATTGAGCTTTCGCTATTCCTGTTACTGGTTTCTGGCCATTTCATTGACTGTTCCATTCACTTTTTTTTTTATAAATGTACAAATAGTAAGCTAAGCAAAGTAGTTAAATATGAAATGACAGGAAGTTTTCCCTAATTATGAAAATTACAGATACCAATGTATAAATGAATTGATGATGCCTGAAGCTCAGGGCATCTGTTTCTATAAATTTAATGATTACAATTTCTTTATAAGGTGTGGGCATAGTGTCAGTTTTCAACTCAATATCATTTCTATTTTTTTTCTGATTCTAATTGAATATAAAATAAAAACAATCATTACCATACATGTAGGACTCAAATTGATCAGAAAGTGTACAAAAGCTGACTGACATTCCTAGAAGACAACGTCATGAATCATTTTATCCTGGAAACTTACAAAAGCTTTACAATAACCATGGCATGTTAATACTAAAAAGGATTACACTTCATCATGAAAATCAATAGGTGCCAAGTCTTAACTAAATAACTGATGATGCTAATTTATATACAGTATGCCAGACACATTGCTGATAGAACTAGTTCTAGTCGACCTCTGAAATTTTAGCACCAGATTGTGAGATAGACTTTTCCTCTTTCAAACAAACGTATGATGCTGAATGGCATCTTCAACTACAGTAAAATCTGTCATGAGAGACAATCCCTAGACACACAAGACTGCAGTCCTTCTAGACAGTTGTGTAATTTCAAGGAATAATTGATAATTTAGGTCTTTTTCCCATATATAGTCTCTGACGCCTTTTGTGATATGTTCCAATGTACTGGTGAAAGGTTGGAATCATATGACATTTTCTGAAATTGAAAGCATGCAGGTAAAGACCAAGAGAGGCTTATGTTGTTTGGTGTAAGGGTGGAGTCATGATAGCTTTTCTATAAATTGTTGAAGGCTGTGGACAGATCAACCAGTTCTGATTTTGAGACATTACAGCTCAAAACAAAGAGTGTCAATTGTATGTCACAATGGTGGGATCAAAGACGTCTCCTTTCATTATGGTCTATGGCTGTGTCAATTTTAGCTTTTATCTATGATAATGGAATGCAAGTACATGTAGATGTATTTTAATTAAAAATTCTTCATGTTAAGGAACATTGTCAAGATCCAAGAATCTTCATCCTAATTATTTGTAAAGTTAAAATCAAGATAATTCCTTTTGATTTAAAACAAGGTTAAGATCCAGAGAGGTACCTTATACATGTACTACTGGTCAACACATATGCCAGATCCCCCCCCCCCCCCCCTTCCCCAATTGTTGAAGATCCTCATAAATAACGCAATACACATATATAGAGATATATGGGTAGCAACTGTTATTTTCTTCTTTTTTTTACCAAACGCTCTGCAACTGAAATGAAACTTAACCCATTCAACCCCAACTATCAGAATGGTATGCTCATTACTATTGTCTTAGGCCAGACTATTTTGGTCTGTGGTGTTGAAAGTGTTAAAGATTCAGCAGATGGCACCTTAACACCCAAGGCCCAATGTCATAGAAAGTGATAGTACACATACAAAAGAGACCTCTCACTGCTTGATGGTATTAATAAAGTGCCAAACATAGGCCAAGACACGGTCACACCCAAACCAATATTTAGTGTCATCTCCACATGAGTAAAATATTCTGGAATTGGATAAAACACAACAGTACAACAACATCCTCCACACCTTCCCCCTTTCTTCTCAGACTTATCCCTTATATCTCATACTTACCTGCTATAACCCTCGATATCTATTGATGAATAGCTTCTAATACACAGGTACAAACTGCAGGAGGGAGGGGCTTATAATCATATAACAGACACGTTAAAAGGTGAACACTTACATAAACGTCAAGACAAACACCTCATTTGAATAATTAATTGTAATTTGTATGCTGACAGGCACACATATTGACACTTGTGATAATTAATCATACATTTTGAAATATATGGCTTAGACAACACTTGAAACACTGTTCAAGATCAGGGAGATAATTACGTAGGTTTCATCTCTCTGAAATACTACAAGTACATTAACATAGATCAGAAGATTTTTCCAATGTATGTACTGGTATATTACAGTGCTCTAGATCATTTTCAGTCAAAGGTTAACATTACTCCAACTTTTTAAACCTTTGGGATAAATCAGTATTTTACTGTTGTGGTGGGAGAATACCAAATTTGCAATATGAATTTACAAAATACTTGCAGAATGTCTCTTGATTTCTAGGATTTTAAACAAAACATAAAGCTGATCGAAATATACAATATGACAGTCCATTTATGTTTATTAGAGTCTGCATTTTTATGTTTTCTTAACCTAGATAACGGTACCAACAGGTATGCATAATAATGATATTTGAAGTGTAAAAGTTAAAAGTTAGTATGTAACATGTACACATAAACATTAGTATCAATATGTACTGCGTCAATTTTGATAAGTGAAATATGCAGTTACTCAACCTGTCTGGAGCACTGTATTACTTAGTCTGTATGAACACAAATGAAACATATGCTCAAATACATATGAAAGCACAGAAACAGATACCACACAAGAAAATCAATTTGTGATCAATGTATGGATGATAATGGTAGAAATACAAAGTGGATAGTCAGAGATATAATTACTGCTTTCACAGACAATTTGTACATGTGAAATATGACATGAGGCTGACAGAAAATCTGGCTTAATGAGGAAACAAATACATTTCCTCCAACATAAAAAGCAAATATCTCTAACTACAAAACCAATCATAGACAGCTGTTTATACTTCATGTAAGTTACCTCAGTCTCAATGTTGCATTTTCACATCTTTTTCTTTTCACACTCATTGATAATTCACTCAGCAAATAAACTGTGGAAGTTTGACACAAAATACCGACCCAAGCTGTGGTATTTGTATCACTTCCTCGTGAGCGTATAATTATAGCTATCACACCAGACGAACAGGAAATAGTAAACAACTTACTTGATACTTAAACGGCTGTCAAAAGTCAACGCTAAGACAACAACAAAAAATCACAAAGCGGCAATGGTTTCCATATTAAGAGATTGTCATATCCGACACCTACTCACAGCAGAGGATAAAATTAGTTAGGAAGACGACAGGAAATACCACACTATGCTTAGAACCGTATTGATTAGGATGCCTTCCCAGAATTCCTGATCAAAAATAATTAAACTGGGTCACATTAGTGATCCTCATGTATTATTGATTGGACCATTACTGTGTAGAAAACAAGTTACAAGTTACAATGTTTTCCCAGCTGTGAGCTCGTGTTCAAGTACTATTATCTCCTATCTGAACTCAATAAAAAAAAGTAAGTTAATCTAGTGGCTGTTTTATCTTAAGTGATTCAGTTTTCCGTTTGAGGCTCGTAAATATTTGCGAGCAACGTACAGGGCAGCATAAAATATACTCAAGTAAATCACTCTTCAATACTGGTTTGCATGTGGTTAAATATCAACTGCTGTTGATCTATTTAAACCTCAACATAAAAAAACAAAACAAACGAAGTTTGGAACTGTCATGGTATTAGTTTTTAACAGTTTCTTTTTTTAAAACTTAAACATTAAAATCCCTCTTACTGGAACACTGCTTTTCCTTGTCATTGCATTTTGTTCCTCATTCCAAATTTTATTCTTATGTACTACATGCACTTAAGCAGCATAAACACATTTGGTTTTACAGGCTACATTCTACAAATTTACATGTATTCAAGGTTTTCCGATATTTTTTCTCCCCAGTTTTTTCTGTTATTGTTTCTTTCTTCATTAATGCTTTTACAGACAAAACAATATGTGTCGTCACTGTTCCGGCATAACAACATACATGTATACATATACATGTACATGATTACATTTTATATATGATGTCATTTCATGTAATAATTCTGTCCCAAAATTGATGTAATTGTACATGGCTGTGTGACTCAGTGTGTCTGCTAAAGGGTTAACTTCAAATATTACAGGGAAAATGAACTAACCATAATTACATAATTTAACCAATCATCTCTATTCAATGTTGCATACTGTCTACAATGGGTTTCAAGGAAATATCATTATTTAAAATTCTATGATGGTGCTCTTACATAACCCTTTCAACACCAAAGACCGAAATAGACTGGTCCAGACAATGGAATAGAGCATACCATTCTGATACTTGGGGTTGAAAGGGTTAATACTTAAAAGACTCTTATCCTCTCACTCTGTCAAAGCTTTCATACCAAGTTATGGACCCTGGGAAAGTGATTTGAATGATGTCCCCTCCAATTTGGGATAAATTATGATAAAAAGGAGGAAATGGTCCCTTCGGTAAGATTAAATAATAGAAAAAAGATTTGATATAGAAGCAAAAGTTTGGAATTATAATTCTACTTTAACTGTGGAAAGTCCTAATCCCTGTAAAATTACCCCCTGAAGAACCCAAGTTCAAACACTATACTAATTTAAATTACCTAGAATGTGCACACTGACTATGCAGAACCATTGTGACTTTGGGATAGAATGCTTTTCTTCAGGCCCCAAGGTCATTGGTTTGAACCTGGACTGGTTTTTTCCTTTCCTAATATAGATCAATATTGAGGATCACATTGATCCATGTGAAATACATTATCATACCATTCAGATGTGAATCTTGTAAACATAAATTCCAATTGCAGTTGTCCATATGGACAAACACTACCCTGCGTCACAATAGCTGCCTGCACTTATGACCCTTAATGCCACACAAAGGCCATAGATTTAATCTTGTCATTCAGAAACATCTCCATATACAAGAGTGAACGAATCCTCAAAGTGATGTTAAACAACAAAAACATACAGTCTTACCTGCCTTAGCGACCCACTGAATGAATCTTATGTGACCTAAATGAACAGTTCCCAAAATGTTTTTTTCCTATACAAATCACCTGAATTAAGAGACTACCTGTCATATGTGACCCTTTTTTCTCCTTCCCTTGGAGGGTCTCTTAAAAGTAAGAAGTTAGAACAAAACTTTGGATAATTGGTAATACTTGTGCTAATGTGAAAGCTTTGAAAATGGAACTTTTCTGTAGGAATATACAAGTTACATGTATGTAAACAGACATGATGACTCATATAGATCTACATTCTCCTCTACTTAGTTTATTGTGGGTATATTATAGAAACTGGTAATGAAACAAACGTATATCATTTCTTTCCTATAAAACAGCAACTATAAATCCCCTCTGGCACTTATTTCAGTATCAGAGATATTATTTTTATGGGTCCAAAGAAGCAACACAATGATTCACACAAGAAACAAGGCTTTTTATCAAATAAATAACTATTGAACCCTCAGTTATTATTGGTTCAAAATTGTCCCTGGAGATACCATTTACAAGATAATATGTACAAATATATATATAATTGTAAAAAAAACACGCAGAAATGAATACTGGTTATATCAAAACTTTGATCGACGAAGATAAATGTATCACATCTTTTTTGTGATACATGAGGCATCATGTGTTTGAGAAACAATAATGCCTCAATGTAATTATAGACAGCAAGGTAATTCTGTATGTTAGGTATGGACACCCTTTCATTTACAAATGTACATGTACTTTTCAGAAAATTATGGCAAAGGCTGAATTTGTTAAAGTTCTCTGGGTAACGAAGTAAAAATGTTGGTAGCATATGGAAGGTCTTCTTGCAAGGAATACATGAGTGAAACATGAAAGTGTCAAATGATATGTTCCAAGGTCAAAGTTATCCGATCAAGTTTTAGACAGCAAAATAAAGGAAGTACATGTACATATTTGTAATATCACTGGCAATTCAAACATTTTGACCAAGATTAAAATTATCTAAAAGTAGGTCAAATGGAATGTCAAAAGACCAGGTAGCAACACACAAAGCATGAAAGCTGCAGAAAATTCAGCAATTGTGTGTCATACCAAACATAAATTCACTTTTGTAGTTGTTGAGTTATAGTTCATTTTCCAGCTTAAGAACCTTTCACTTAAATGGAGACTTCATCCAATTCTGATGAAAGACTCCTTTGGCCTGTGCTTAGCACTTAAGGCCATTACGCAGTGAGCTTTCCTTAACTTGCCAACACCTACTGAAACAAGAGATCTCCATTTTTACTAAGGGATCTCCATTTTTACTGTCTCATCTGTAGGGCCAGTGATTTTCCGTTTCAAATTTGTCTCGATTCCATTTCAAGATTTGGTGAATTCCATTTTTACCAGTTTCAGTCAATGAAAACTAAAATTCTGTTGTTCAGATAAAAATAATTTAATGATACACACTCATACTGGTACTTTCATTAGTCTGCCACACTATCTAAGTTATCTATCTAAAGAGGCAAGCAAAAATAAACAAAGTTTATATCGAACAGTGTGTGGGTATTGCATATTGGAATAATCCTTGCCTTTGACAATCTCGCTGTCATTCGATGTAAATGACCATGTGCTCATCATGTTTGTTGTTGTTACCGAAAACCGGCCCCTAAGCGGTATGTCGCAAATAAAATTGTCTGTGCAGTTTTACTTAGTGAAATCATACTATTTAACCTGAACTACAATGTTTGTTCAGTAATTCAAGAAAGCATAGCGAAGAATAGTCTTATCAATCTATGAACCCAAGGGCAACGATAAATATTACAACAATAAAATTCAGCAAGCCCCATCTTTTCGATTAGCCTCAGGTGTGCCGTAGGCTATGTCCAACGTATTGATGAGAGTAAAAACAGTGCAAATTACGTGGAGAAAATGTGTTTATAAAGTAAGAAATGAAGCTTATAACAAACAGAAATAGAATAAGTGAGCAATTTTGAGCTGTGTTTTGAATTTTTACAAGATTTTTCAGAAATGTAAATTCCGTTTCAGATTGGCGATTCTGTAATTCCGTCCGCGATTCTGCAGTCGCGGAAAATCACTGGCCCTACATCTGAAGGACAGGAAAAGTCAGTCATCTCCCATAAGCAGACTACAACCCATGATCTTATGGTCTGTAGAGGGGAAATATGCCACCACAAAGCCACAAAAGCTGTTAATAAAATTTCTTAAGCCATAATTCATCTCAGGATATATGAAATAGTCCATGCAAATTTTACATCTATGATCTATATTTCCACAGATACCATTTTTAAAAAAAAAACTACTTAAGCAGAGAGACAGACAAATAGATGGACAATGCGACTACCTAATGTAAATAACCCTAACTTCATTTGTGGAAGAGGATGCTTGCATTACTTAAGTTATGCAAACTTTCCTGTTTTTATTTTCTCTTTTAACTTTTTTGTCACAGATTTTAAGAAAATATCTCTTGACAGATTAGATTACAACTACTAAGCCAAAAATGTGTACATGTATGTCAGTTAGAATTTTAAATCTTTCATCATCTCGTCTCCTCTGTTAATAATACTTAGATTATCAAATTACTCTTCTGTGACAGTAATAAATACAGTAATTGTGAATGAGGAATTCTTTAATCACATAAACACATGTACATTGACATGTATTTGTTTTAGAATTTAAATAGATCATAATTACCATGAACAAAACTTATATTTTTGCAGATGTTTGTGAACTTTGCGTACTAATTAGTCATTTCTGCTAGTATCTAGATGTAGCAGTTCAAATATAAATGAAGAAAAGACATTTCATAAGCAACTAAGGGGACTTAGTTTGTTAATTTTAAATAGATACAGATTATTGGATATTTGTCAGATTTGTTGGGTGTTGTAGGTTTTAAGTTTTACAAATAACTTTCAACATGTATACACAATTTCATCATGCCTAGTACCATACATAAAGTATCTACATAGCAGTGGTGAATTTCTCACAGAATTGAGTTGTTTCATTGGTACTTGGGAAACACTCAAATCATTTGCCCAGGGTAATCTAAACCCCCTTGGGGAATCTCCATAAAAGGAATGATCTCCATAAAAGGAATGAAGAAGATCCCTTCAGCAAATTCTCAGCGATAACAAAATTCACACTTCAGGACCGGAATTCCACCTTTGGGACCCTCATCTTGCATATTTATGCAAAAATAAAGTTATCCGAAATAAAACCAGATTTACAGTATCATTATTTCAGTTACACTTACAAAGTATCATATAAATGGTGTACACTTCATTAGTTTGACCCATGTGAAGGACTTTATATTATGCAGTAAGAGTGCTGGTATGCCAATTTGATCCTTGATAACAGTTTTGATGTTGACCTTAGTTTTCATTGCCTTCTCCAGTACATCCCTTATTTGCACTTGTCTATTGTTTCAATCACATTTTATGTCACTGCTCTTTCAGTCATTTTTGGTCATATCAAGCTGCAACAAACTCAGAAACTTCCACCATCCCAAGAACTTAATTCTTTGGAAGCTCTAACATGCCATACTACTCTGAGCCATGCTCTTACACAGTCTCAGTTGAGACTTGAACTACTGACCCGTATTCTTTGGATGAGGCTGTAAAACTAATGCCTTGTGTCACAGTTAGTGTTGGGATGCTAAAGAAACTGCTCTACGACCGTAAGTGACGAGCATAGGCCAGTTTTGTAGCACCTCACCAGCATTTTGTGACACCTCCATATCAGTGAAAGATTCTTGAGTGGAAAGTTGGACAACTACAGTAAGATCTTTTGATAGCACTCTATAGCTTCTCAGCATTCAAGACTTGACTTGACTAGATCCATAATTCTCAGTGCTACTGAGGGGGAAGGGGGGATCACATTCACTAACTTGATGTGAATTAACCTATGCTTAAAATATATCTGGATACCTTCCAATGCGGAATGTTTTTGTTGTGTTGATGTTCATCTTCTAACGCAAAATTCATTCACATTAATGGTGCCATTAAATGCCACTGGTGAAGGCTAAATTGTGTATTTTGGCCTGTGACATGGGACAGCTGTCTCATCAAAATTTCAATGTTGCAAAGATGAGCATAACATACAAACATAATTATTTTTTACACATCTGTCAAATTGCAAAGATGGAGGATAAAAAGGTAAAGGTATTACCTGTTGTTTGTTGCCAGGATACTGCTGTTGCGCATACTGAGCAAACTGTACTGCCGTCTGCTGATTTAATGCTGCTCGTATCTGCATTCTGGAAAAAAAGTAGAATATGTCTTTAGCAAATGTTTAATAAGCACAATAAGTTAAAGAATACAGTCCTCAATTGTGAACAACAAAAAATGGTATCTGGAGGAGGCTTAACTTTACAAGATTTCATTTTTATTTTTAGTATCATTATTTTATTTGATGTTGTTTTATTGTTCAATATCCCACTCAAGATACTTTTACATACAGTGGAACCCACTGATTGATTGTTTAGAGGAACAGAGTAGTATCTCTCATAAAATGACTGTCTAGAAGTACATAGTCGTATCTCATTTTGACAATTTTTCAACTGGTTTTTCAATCCAGTAAGACGGTTATTTTCTTCCTAGTTTTTCTATTAAAAGACCTGACAATGGAATTAAATTGAAGACTAAATATTGTAAATTATGACAAGAGAATGACATTTGAGATGAGCAAAGATACTTCATAAAAGAACTGTGTTGAATATCTATTGTTGATTTTTTCAAAAATATGAAAAATGAGATACGACTGTGTTCTTCTAAACAGTCCAATTATGATAGGTACAACAATCGTTATTTTGAACTCGGGTATATTGAAATCCCACTTAATTTGAAATGATTTTCATTCCCCTGCTGAATGACTTTATGACTAGTTTTATCCCGTTATTTTGAAAACCCAGTTTATTTGAAAGAAAAATCCATTTCCTTATTGTTTAAATAAATCTGGAATCCACTGCATGTGGATTGCCTGTGATCGGCAACAAAATTAAACTATTTTCTGCACTTTGGGCTATAGATTTGTGAGGAATCTTTAACATAACTTCCACTGTGACATTTGAAAAAAAAATGTAGTTCTCACGTACTTTATCTTATTTACTTATGTAGGTAAAACAAATTTATTTGGGTACATTTAACTGTAACTCTTATCAGTGACTAACACCAGTATAAAGGGAGATCACTCTTGTTAAATATCCTGTAGAAACTAAAATCTGAATCAACTATTATTGCTCATTTATTTTCTGATCATACTTGCCAAGTCTCTGAGTCTCCAATA
>JACSZP010009093.1:0-14678 GCA_016161895.1 Pinna nobilis | reverse complement strand
TAAATTCGTAGGTTAATTAATTAATTAAAAAGATAAAAAAATAAATAATAGGCCTGGACGGTATTCCAGGATATTGATGTATTCATACGCCAACTTAAAAGTAAAGCGGTTTGCACAGTAAATCTCACGCGGCACATTGTCATTCATTTGCAAATGAAATGTCGTGTTCAGTATAGGTGCAATGAAGGCATGCATAATAATGTAAATATTTGTTGTTGAAAATCTGTAAGTTCATGCAGGTCATAAGTTACTGAGACTGATTTATAGGTAACCATCATCTGAACTTGCCTGTTGGTTCCTCATATGTGAGAAAGTTTTCTAGGTTCCCTGTGGAACATGTTTGATAGTCATCTTTACATGGGTAATGAGGGTTTCTCCCCACCAGTAAGAAAAAAAAAGAATACGGCACATTGACATCACTGACAGATTGTCAAACTAAGTGTAAATGGTCAATCAAAATTCTGTTAGATAGATATATTTCACCATTTTATTTTCATTGATCCTGTCATAATAATATACTTCATATTCTACAAGATTCATTATACTAATTGAGATTTCCGATTAAACAAAGGTAAATGAAAATGACCTTGGTTGATATTCTCAAGTATCAAGTTTCTTATTAAGTAAAAGTGTAATCTTGTCGTTATTTCTTTAATTCTTTAAATTCTTCACATACCCTTTCTTTGTACATTTTGTTCTTGTCTTTAATTTTGAGCTGTCCTGTACTTTCAGATCTACCTCATGTTTGCAGTAACAATGCATGATTTACTTGTGACCTTTTTAGTGAATAATCATCTATATATGCCTTTAATTTTGAGCTGTACTGTACTTTCAGATCTGCTACATCATGTTTGCAGTAACTATCAGCGTGAGAGTAGATGCCTACAGTGTACTATATGCCATCTTATTGGGAATCCTGCTCTTTTTACCTCGCAGAGGAAATGCCAGAATTTGGCCTCTTTTCACCATCATACTGGCGGTGTTACTGCCCATACAGTTTCTTCTCTGCCTTGGATTACCTACTGGTTTATGTCAAGGTTAGTCATGTTGTCAACCTCTGTACAGGATTTGTGTATTCACCTTGTGTGCAGAAGACTGCAGGTTCAAACCTGCACTGGAACAAATCATTAATATGGATAGCAATTATTCCTTTGCCAGGCATTCAATATTGGAAGAGGATGTTGTGGGTTATATAAATTTAACCTTGAAAACTTGAGCCCCTGTATCCTTAATGTTGGCATGATAATGATCCCTCGCTGCTTAATGGCCCAAAGTACTGAGGATAGGTAAAAATTTAAAGGTGACATGGTCATGGTATTATTATTCCCCATTGACAATTAAAGTTCCAGAGAAATCATAGATTCCATTTGGGGCCGCCCTGGCCTAGTGCTAATGGGCTCATCTTTTGACCGAAAGGTCCGGGTTTTGAGTCTGAGCCACAATTTGGTTGGCTGTCCCCGTCTTTTGGATGAGACAGTAAAAATCATGTGCCCTGTGTCACAGTAGGTGTTGGCATGTTAAAGAACCCTCCTTGCTGTACAACCATAAGTGCATAGGCAAAATTTGTTGCCCTTCACCACATGGTGACATCTCCATATACGTGATAGATTCTTGACTGGGTCGTTAAACATCATTACAATACAGATTCCATTCATTATATCTTTGTTATACATGGATGCTTTGAATTGGTATTTGGTACATATTTCTGCAATGAGCATAAATACACCAGCCACATTTGTATTTGGTTGATGTCCAATAATTTGTGACAGAGTTATGCCCCTTGGATTTATTTGACATATGTCCTTTGTTGCCAGCAGGGGCAATTGTTTTCTCGACATTACATCAAGTTGTACATGTATCTATTTTTATTGTTGGCGTATATATGTCCTACTATTGATGTATATCTAATATTAACATATTTACAGAGTACCCATGGGACA
Organism: Pinna nobilis; assembly: GCA_016161895.1. Lineage (NCBI taxonomy): Eukaryota > Metazoa > Mollusca > Bivalvia > Pterioida > Pinnidae > Pinna > Pinna nobilis. Next base: position 12,738 of record JACSZP010009093.1, on the reverse strand, counting down.
GTAACTCAGCAGTCACCCTGGACTTAGAGAAGTGGTTATTCCTGCCTGACTACTATAATCCTCTGGATTCCTACAAACTTATTGGTAAGTAACTTCTCTATTCAATGAACATTATGATGGGCAGTGAAAGCTTGCTACGAGCCCTTTCAACTCTAAAATGTTCTTTTCTATTGCCTTGACCTGTCTATAAAGTGCTGTAGAGATTCTAGGGTTAATATCACCAAAGTGATGTCCAATGGAGCCCTGTTTATCTGGATACTTTTGTCCCGAAGAAAATTGTCCCAATAAGTGAAGCTGAAACATATCTATCATAATGGCCGATTCAATTTGAAAATTTTGTTTCTAGGAAATTTCATCTGGAAGAGGAAGCATCTGGATTAATAAGGCTTGACTGTACTCTAAAATTTGTCTGATCAGTGAGACTGCCCAGGGGTTTGGAAATAGCATACCCGACTTGCCCGACCCATTACGTTGGGCACTTGGACAAGTGAATTTTTACCCTTTAGTTGTCCACGGGCAAGTAATATTTTAAAGGTTCACAACTTGTTAGGATATGAGCAAGTTGATATATGTTCTAGGCAAGTAGATTTTTCATATATACCTGCCCATGGACAAGTGCCCATAACACACATTACTACACTCCTGCTGCCCCCTAAGTTGAATCAGATTAGCCAAGAATAATGATAAGTTACAATTTGATATTTCCAGCGGACTTTTTCCTGCTCCTGTTTATGTGTCTGCAGTGGAATGTCTTCCGGATGGAGATGAGTAACCACTGGAAGGAGTACGGAGGTGGGGACAACGGAGATATATTACCAGAGGTGGTGGCGAAAACTCCCATACCAGTTGCAGATTTTACTAGCAGTGCTCGGTACGTAACATTTGTCCCTGGCCTGTGTAACAAACAGTCAGGTCATCAATTTGATAAAAGTTACCTCAAATTATGTATCAAAATATTTTCAAGTGGAGACAAGGGATTTAGGAATGTATCAAAATATTTTCAAGTGGAGACAAGGGATTTAGGAATAGATGCTCTGGAATTTTTTTGTTTAATTATACAGTTCTGTGATGCTATAGGCTACTGTGTAATTCATAGTTAGATCTGAAAAAATGAAATATTCATTCACAAATTTAAAATTATCTGTGCTATTTAAGTTAATATCTGAAAGTATACATATGACAAATAGACCCTTTGACTGTGACTTTGGTTGGCAAAGACATAGATATTGTTATAGTAGCTGATAGTCATTTTCCAGTAATTTGCAGCTACAGCACTGTGCCATAAGTTTATGAACAAACGTCATTTTTACTATATATTTATAGTAAAATTGCATTTTTTAAAAACTCCTTAGGTTTTCAGAGACTGGACCAATTTTAATGTTATTTGTACACGAAATTTCAATTTTTTATGTAGTTTCTTCAGATATAAAACTTAATAATTTTCTTTCAGCATATTTTGAGATTACTTGAGATTAACTCACTTGTTAAAATTTTTAAATTGCACATTCTCTATATAATGTTACTTATTATGGGGATTTTTGACAACTTGAAAATTTAATCTTGTGTTCTACTTATTGCATTTTTTAAACCATTTGACAGAATATAAATGTGTTTGTTTTAAAATATTCTTGAGTAAATTATGAATTTTTAAGAAAGGTTTCATTGAAATCGGTTGAATAGTAATAAAATTAGAGCAGTTTAAAAAACATAAATTTACTATAAATATATATAGTAAAAATGACGTTTGTTCGTAAACTTATGGAACAATGCTGTATATCATTTGCCAACCAAAGTTACAGGACCATAGTTTGAGTGAAAGAGCCTAATGCAAATCTCTGTGTCACATCAGGCTAACTAATGTTCAACCCAAGTTTAATAAAAAATTTCTTAAATTTACATGCAGATGAATAAAAAATTGCTTCAATTGAATAGTAAATATAGGATTTGCAAAAAGAATATTCAAATTAATTTGAAATTTCAATAAAAGTGTCCGTCATCCATTCCTTGGTATTTTAAACTTGTTATGTATGAATACCTGCCATTAGCTTTAGACTAGATAGTTGTGACCTTATTTGTACCAAGTACATGTATCTGATCTTATCATTCGTTTGTTAGTCTTTCCTACGCTTATAGTTTACTCTATTGCCAATACACCCATTTTATTCTTTTGTTTCTTCCTTAAAGTTTAAACTTTATTTATTTTACAACGATTAACAAACAAGTTTAAATAACTTATGTTAATGTCTCTGGTTGGCTCTGATATCGACGTGCGGGGGTTCTTGCTGTGGGAGGAAACCCGAGAAAACCCATGTGTCAGAGCTGTCGACCAACCATACCATCTCACATACTACCTAGGCAGATCTGAGGATCGAACCCAGGTCTCATTGATGAGAAACGAGTGTGCTAACCATTACGCTACTTGGACACCCTCATCATTGTTTCTTCCTTCGTATCACGTATCCATCTTTCTTTTCTTCTGAGTTTTCCTTCCATGATTATAATATTAAAACAAATATTATTTAGGATAAACATTCCAAGTTTGTGTCCTTTTATTCTTGAATAGTTTTCTTTTCACTCAGTAACTGAAAGCTTATAAACAAGCAAATCTGTCTTACTACCGTGTGAAACATAAGGAAGGGGATTTGTATGTTTTTAAGAGGCTTTGTCCTACCAAGAATTTTTCTTTCAGCAATAAAGGAAAAATATCTGATGTAAATCACCTTTCTGATTCATTTTGTTTTCGCCATATTGTTTCACAGGAACACAGATTTTCAAAACTGTACTACACAAACTATAAACTTGCATGCGTCTTTCTAGTGTTCAAATGTTTATATGACCTAATCTTACTTTCAACACAGCTCTGAGAGGTATGTAAATACACTGGAAACTTTTCTATCTGTTTTATAAGTCTCAGGTATGTTTTTTAATATGCACACTTTATATGAAATGATTCAAGACCTTGTGTGATCATGATGGAATCTGTTTAATTAGCTTTTGTGTCAGTCATTGTGACAGTGGTTTTAAAGCCCAGATGTTGGCGGTTGATTTAAACCCCCCTTGCAGCTAGCTCTTTGAATTGTTGAACATGACATTTCATCACTCCTCCCATTTTTTTTGTTGGCTTCACATGTGTTGAAAGTCTACGAGATGTAATTTCTGGATGTAGTTGATGAGTTTCTCTTTTTTGACTTAAAATGCCGAATAAGGATCAAGTTGATTTACCTTTTTATCTGTATGCTGGTCTTACTGACTGTGGCTAGATGGTTAATCTTTAGACTGTGAGGACAGCAACACAACAACAGCTATAACAAAAGTGGTTAATCAAAAAAGATCATCCAAATGATAATTTTGTGGGTCAAAAGCATTTTGTATGATTTTTCTGCCTTTCATATATAAGTGGAATTTCACGAGTGGGTTGTTAAAAATAATTAAACATGTAAACATGTTCTGCGCTCTCTACATTAAGTAGCCCTTTCTCTGATGTGTCCATTCCTAACTCAATGTTTCGATCACCAAGAGTTGCTTCTGATATTTCACAAAATCTAGAGGTCCAGACTGTCAAATATTTTGATGCTTTTCCAGTAGGTAATGTAACATACCTTCATCATGGTGAACTTTGATCCATTGGGATACTTTGTCCAGGAAAAGTTCAAGTTTGTACTTTTTTAAAAGTAGTTGGAGTAAAAAGAAAATGACCCATCTTGGTCTGCAACTAATGTCTGTGACAAAGTTTGAAAAACTTGTGCATAAGGGAATTACCAAATTGAGTTGTGTTAGTTTCTCTTTTTATTGCTCAAAGTGGAAATTGAGTCATCTGGTAGTTTTGATTTTACTGTGCATATGACAGACCTGTGTGCTTTACCGATATCACCTATACAATACATTATAATAAACTATACATATGTACCTACATACAATATATACCTGTAATATATTACACAGTTATCTAATTGACAGTGTATTGGAACTGTATCACACAACTAATAGTCATTGCCCCATACTAGTAAGATCACCCCTCCTCTTCCCTAACTACACCCAATCTCATTGTTCATAAAATCGCACTTCCTGTTTGTGGCTGTTGTCATGACAACCAGGCTGTCACCTGATAATGTGTGTTTTTTGTCTTAACGAGCTTTAGCCCTTCAAATTCAAATGTCCTTATTTATTCTGTGGTTTTACCCATGGAAGCTATGGAATTAACCTAGCAGGTTTAAGACAAACACACAAGTGTAAATGCTCAGGCAATTTGAATTTTCTGACATTGTTATCATCCAGAAGTGAATGAAATAGACTGTAAATAATTTCAAATTAATTTTTAAAAGTTTAAGATATTTAAAAAATCATCATTATCCAATGAGTTGTTACTAGATGACTGCTTGGCTGTTTATTACTCAAGGAAGTTTAACCCTTTCAACCCCAAGTATCAAAATGGTTTGCTCTTTCCTTTTTGTTGTAGAACAGTCCATTATGCTCTGTAGTGTTGAAAGGATTAAATACATATCACCTCTCTAACATTTTAACATATGTTCAAGTATATATACAGATGTACCTACATGTACATGTATCTATCAAAAAATACATGTGTACATCAATAACTGTAGATACCTAAATCTAATGATCTGAAAATAGGCAGACTTTAACTTTTGTTTACAGGTCATTATATATTCACATTATTATCACTATTTATGTAAATTATTATTCATATCAATTCATTTTTCATATTTTGTATAAAGTTGAGAAATATGTATGGGATGTCCATAAGACTGAAAGCTTTTAGAGAAAGACATTTCACCCAAAATATTTAGACAATACAAATAAATGACAAAAAAGATTACATGTACATTGTATTTCTTGTATTATGGTTTCATTGCTACAAAATTGTACATGCCACTTTAGTTCTACATACCAATTTGTACAGCAATACAATTTCATTATCCATATTGATTTCAATGTGCTTAAAGTTACATAGATATCTGTTCAAAAGAGACGAACTTCATGTCAGTCAAATGATAATAAAATGTATCAGTAGTAAGGTCAGTCTCAATCAGCATCGGTGACATCTCCACATCAGTGAGAGTTTCTTGAGTGGAACGTTGAACAACAACAACAAAACAACAGCATTTCAATAATATGTTAATAAGATGCAGTGTTTTCCCTAAGAACCAGCTGGCGGCCAAATTGACCGTTTCAAACGATTTTCTGACCGGACTAAATCTAAGTTTCAAATATTTTCTGTGGGGAGAACCCCCAGATCCCCCTTCTTGGCCTATTTGATTCACCCCCAGATCCACCATCTTGGCCTGTTTGATGCACTTTCAAGCCTGTTCTATTAAAACGAAGGGAAAACACTGACTATGGTAAAGGGTGAAATATGATTTGCATATCCAGCAATAATACAGTGAAGTGTACTCGGTAGAGGATCATGTTCATGTAATTATGGTTTTGGAGAAAATAAATGTTGATAAGTTGATATCTGCCTGAAGGTCTGCCCTCAGGTGATTGCATCACTTCCATTATACTATATCTAACTGAAAGGAAAAAAATAGTCAGAGGTCAATCTGTATAGATAGGAGCCTGGTACCTGCCCTTCATGCTGCTTAATTATTGGGCCCGCTGCTTTTTGTGCCTTACTATTGTCTTGGGCTGTAGTTATAGAGTTTGTGTGAAGCATAGATTGGAGTTTGGGACAGAAGGCATATGCGTAGATGCTAGGACGTAGGATGATATATAAAACTGAACAATTGTATATCTCAAAGAAAAGTGTCCCTGTTATGAGGCTAGTGGTACCGGGTATGCATGTGTATGTATTTGTGTCATTATGGGGCTGTACTTGTGTCAATATATATTTATAAACATTTTGTTGAAGAAAGTATGAATTTGTCTCTGAGTTTTGATAGAAGAATGACATATTATTGATGTTGTTCTTTTCTCATCTTATTTTTTTTCTATCTTTGACTATTGTTTTGACTTTTACAGCATTCAAACTTAAAGAGATGTATTATTGTGTGCCTCTCTCTAAGTATAAGGGGATATATAGACGCCACCTTCTCTATGTAAATCCATCTTTTCATCAGAGAGCTAGTCATGTCTCTGTGGTCAAGTGCTCACTTCCGTCCTAAATAATGAAGGGTCCAGGGTTCAAGTCTAAGTACCGTCCGTTTTTCTCATCCCATGGATGAGAAACTGAAGACAAAGATCCTATATAAAGAACTGTCTTGGCAAATTAAAGATCCTTCACTGCTAAGAATAAAGTTCTTTGCTTGAGTAAAAATTTCTGAAGCCTGCTACTATCATATGACTGAATAAGGCATTGAACACCAATAGCACAGACATGAAAATCTATCTATTGTCTTGTGCAAAATGCATTTTCAATTTTGAAGTCTCCTGAACTAATTCATACTACAGTCAACTTGGCTTATAACAAATGTATTAGGACTGGGAAAATGACTACATTATATCAGTATTGCGTTGCTTCAGGTTTTACACACATGAAGGTAAACATACAAGACTTCGAGATTAAGTTTGTTATTACCAAAAATTCAATTTTTTCAACTTGGTTATGTCCGAAGTTCACTGTAGTTTTCCCATTGATCAAAGTTTGAGGCGTGGCTATAGACCGAGTTGTGGCCTCCTAAGTTATGATGTACCAACTGTAGGTGGGGCCTCTGTAGCTGAGTGGTTAGCATGTATGACTGCGAATCGAAAGATCAAAGTTCGAGCCGCATAGCGACACTCCTCGGTTGGCCTTCCCTGTTTTTTTAATGAGACATTGAAAACCAAGTTCCCGGGTCACAGTAGCCTAGGTGTTGGCACTTTAAAGAACCCTCCCTGCTCTATGGCCAGCAGTGCAAAGCATTGGCAAAATTTGTAGCCCTTCACCAGCACATGGTGACGTCTCCATATGAGTGAAATACTCTTGAGTGGGACGTTAAACAACAATACCATACCCATACCATAATGGGTGTGCTAATCATGGACCTTTTAAGTTCTGCCATTTATGTGACTTTGACAACTTTGGACAATATTTTCTATCCTTTCTTTCCTGTTTTCTTGAAATAAAGTTTGCAGATTTACATTTCAAAAACTATTTTTCAGATCTTGGATGGATATTACTTTTTCGTGTGCATGGATTTGTTTGTATGGTGCTGCAGATATTGTGATTACATTATTGTTGATAATTTTTTGTGTGGATTTTACATTATCAAGGTCTCTGTCTGCATAGCTGTGTTGTGTGTGGCAAATTTGAAAGTCAAATCATTCTTTTCCATGGGTCAAATACCTATATAGTTGAACCCGCTGATTTTGAACCCTGTTATGTCAAAATCCTGCTTTGCGTAACCCTTTCAACCCCAATTAGTAGAATGGTATGCTCATTTCTTTTTTCTGAGGCCAGTCCATTTTGGTCTGTGCTGTGGAAAGGGTTGAATAAGATCTATTCACAAGTCAGGTTTCAGGTTCACTGTCATAGAACATTGCTTATTCAAATTTCAGTTTATCTGAAAAGCAGTTTATTCTCATGGATTTCATTTTATCCAAGTTTGACTATATTTTCTGATTTTAAAGATTAATATGGTTTTATTGAACCTAGTATACCATATTTTCTACATGTGTAGTAATTCCATAATGCCAAGTATAGAATAGTTCATCAAGTTGGTGCAAGGGAAATAACCCTAGATCTTATCTATAGAGGATACCCTATTTGGGATGGATTTTGGTCTCCCAAGACTTATAGCCTATCAAGACTTTCCATGTTGAGATTTATTTACCTAAGACTTTTTTTTCATCAAATATGGTCTGTTCACACAGAATTTTGTGTATGTCAGTGCTCTGTTCTTAAATCTTTTTTTCCTGTTATTTGCATCTGGTGTTTTTAATATCTTGTCAGTGTTTGGTTTTTCTTCCTAAAATATGGCTAGTTTCTTTGTAATTTTACACAGATAGGGAGAAAATATCCCATTTCAAACTACCTATGTACATCAGTAAAATGTTCATCAGGACTAAAACCTATAATCTTATTTTACTCTTCTCAGTGTATACTTCACTTTCAATAAGCACATCTATTTTTAAAAATTCTGTATGACACTTCCTATTAAAGGATTGAATTCAGGGAAAACAAAATGCACAGTGGCAAATCCTTTACAAAAAAATCACAATCTTAGATTCAATTTCAATAGTGCACCCTTACTTCTCTGATTCTAATCACATGACTTGTTTCAAATGACCTTTGAACTCATCATATTATTTTTTATACTTTATGATCTTATTTTTTGTTGTAGGTCGTATTTGGACGTCCTGAAGAATGTCTTTTTTACCTACATGTTCTGGGTCACCCTCTTCGTAGTGTTTATGGCTGGACTGAGTAGGATCAACATCTTCAGTATGGGCTATGTTATATCTGTCTTCATCTTCATGTGGTATGGTCAAGAGTTCCTGCTTAAGCCACTGGACAAGATACGCCAAAGGTAAAAAAGCTTGTTATTGAAATTGCGTAACTTTAAAGTGGCATTTGTTGTATTAGAAGCGTAAATAAAGAAAATTGAAGATGGGGGGGGGGGGGGGGGGGGGGNNGGGGGGGGCAGTCAAATATTCAACAACAGACAACATGGCCAAAAGAAAAACTACAAATAGTACCTAATTCACAGAAAAACTCATAAAGCTAAAAATAGATTGACACAAACCCCACTATATACATGTACCAAGAGTTCAGGTGCTCCAGAAGGGTAAGCAACTGCTCAAAGCACGGCTACGTAACTTTTCCTGCAAGATTTTTGTTGTTTTTTCTACGAAAGTATTGCCATTAAGTAAAGTCAACTCTCTAAGAATATGAAACAGACTTCATTATTATTTACAGTAAATGAGAAAACCTAATTTCTTGTTGTTATTATGATGTTAAAGGTGTAGGTCATGAGGAGATATTCAAAGGTAGCAATAGATGCATGCCAAATACTAAGTTGTTACTATTTGTTTATCTTTATATATTAACATCATTGTAGGTTGGGGATGGTGGGGTGGTGGTAGGTATTTTGTCTTGTTAGGGCAGCTCTAGTTTGTTATGATGTTATTATTACACTGTACATTTCATTGTAGATGGAAACTTCTGATTGGATACACGTTCCTAGTCATGTTCCTGAAGGCTGCACTACAGGTAAATCTGAAATTTAATCAATTGATAGTGGTTTGTTAAATTACCTTTGATCTGCTGTTCATCATAAATTGTCAAGCAATTCTTATCATCAGTATTTTTCAGAATATACTTAACTGTTCCCCTTAAAATTTTGTATATAGTTTCCTCTTTGATGCTAGCTTTGAATGTTTCATTTTTGGACTGACCCAGAAAATTAGGGCCAATATTTGTGAATCAAATGGAAAGAAGAGATTGAAATGTTATTATCCTAACATGAATGTTCCTCTGCATATATGGCAAGAAAGTAAAACCGCTTTTGAAATACAGTAGAGTCAGATTATAACAAATCAGTTTAAAGCAAATTCAGTGCTATAATGAAGAGGAATAAAGTCCCAGAAAAGAATTACTATTTATCAATAAAGGTAGTAAATTCTGATGCTTAAAACGAAGGATGCCTATAACAAAATCAAAAGTCAATCTCCTTTGACTTCGTTATAGTCCAACTCCAATGTACATGGAATATAGAATCTTCAAAAACAAGAAAAATGTAAATAATGTATTTACTAAATTGACTCCTGCTTTATCATTAACTTTATTATATTTACATCTTGTATGTTTCAGCTTCTTGGGTGTGTTTATATCACTTACGTGTATACAGATTTTTGCTGGCTAATACAACTTTTGGGACTGACCTGTTTGTCACCATCAAGGACATATAACCCAGGTATGATATTCATCATTTTTGACATACTAATTTTACTACTATGTTGTCATTATAACCCTCCCCTTCCCTCCTACAAATGAAGAGATTGGGTGAAATAGGATTCATCTTGTCTATCTGCATGTCTCTTTGTTTGGTCAAACAGTTTTGAAACACTGATTTCTAGGCCAATAATAGAGATGGCTTTTATATTTCACATACACATTCACTCATAGCAAGAACTACATTTTGAAAATATTTGACATAGTGACTTTGACCTTGATCTTTGACTGTGATAATTGTTTGGTTAAGAAGTTCTAAAAACAGAATCTGTTGAGAAAAATTTCCCCAAACGAATTTGTCTCTCCAGGACTGTTGCAGTTAGTAGATGTGCTGAAGTGACATTAGTATGAAAATCGACCAATGATAATAAAAACTATAACCTAATCATAGATTTCAAAGCTTAATTGACATACAATATTACTTTTAATGCATCTCTATGGGCAAGCATACCATAAACAACTGTGTGATGCAGTTTACATGTATGTTTATCCCACTATACTTAAGCACCCCTGTGCGACATGTATCAAACATTTCTGGGGCGAATGCTTTATGAACTTTTTTTCCGTTACATGAAACTTTCAGGATCAGGTGACTGTATAGTAGAAGAGGATGACACAGGCTTGAAGTGGGATGTTGTCTGCTTCACCTTTTTGTTGCTACAACTGAGGATCTACAACAGTCATTACTTCCGGCATATTGTGTCCACTGCTGAAGCTCAGGCAAGACTGTCATCAAGGTAACTATTTTATCTATTTGATGCCAATATCTAGCTAAACTCTTGGTATACTATGAAACCTGGTTAATCCAGTTACTTCCCAATGACATTATTCACTTAGATGAAGTATCTTGATTACTGAAATATACAGTGGCCAGTCCAGATTTAAAATTCTGTTCTAAATAAATTTCGCCCAGAAGGTGATGCATTTAAAGCATTGACATTAGAACTAATAAGTCTTATAGCATCTAGGCCATTTGCATTAAGACTAACAAGTCTTATAGCATCTAGACCATTGACATTAGGACTACCAAGTCTTATAGCATTTAGACCATTGGCATTAGGACTAACAAGTCTTATAGCATCTAGGCCAATGGCATTAGGACTAATAAGTCTTATAGCATCTAGGCCATTGGTATTACGACTAACAAGTCTTATAGCATCTAGGCCATTGACATTAGGACTAACAAGTCTTATAGCATCTAGGCCATTGACATTAGGACTAACAAGTCTTATAGCATCTAGGCCATTGGTATTACGACTAACAAGTCTTATAGCATCTAGGCCATTGACATTAAGACTAACACATCTTATAGCATCTAGGCCATTGGCATTAGGACTAACAAGTCTTATAGCATCTAGGCCATTGGCATTAGGACTAACAAGTCTTATAGCATCTAGGCCATTGGCATTAGGACTAACAAGTCTTATAGCATCTAGGGCATTGGCATTAGGACTAACAAGTCTTATAGCATTTAGACCATTGGCATTAGGACTAACAAGTCTTATAGCAATTAGACAACTGGCATTAGGACTAACAAGTCTTATAGCATTTAGACCATTGGCATTAGGACTAACAAGTCTTATAGCATTTAGACCATTGGCATCAGGACTAACAAGCCTTGGCTGTATTTCTTACAAGCTGTCATTTTAGCAATATAGGATTTAGCAGAAGGGAGACTTGCAAACTGAATACAGATTGAATCAGGACCTGGTAGTATTAAGTAGTACTGAGTTTTAAACATTGCTATTTTTGTGTTCCTGTTTCTCAAGGAGTAGGTAAGAATGTAGCTTTATGACCCTGCTTGTCCCTATGCCCCATGTGTAAGTTTCCATACCTGTAGGCCTAGTATATATATTTTACTGAGTGTGGGAAAGGAGATGAATTGCAGCAACCATCAAGTTACTGTAAATAAAAAGAATAGCTGATCGACACAAAATCCATAATTTCTTATAATTTTCTGTTTTGTTTGCCATTCATAAACTTGTAGATGCTAGAAAATTTAGGAGTTTACTTAAGTCTGAAAATTTCTCAACTACAGCTTCTCAAGCAATATGAATTCAGTATTAGAAGGAGTTGAGAAAATTCTTAGACTTAAGTAGATACTTTAGGTTTATGGCACCCAGGCCAGATCGTTGCTTTGATTTTAAGGATAGGTAATCTGGTCACATAATAGGAAGGTTCCTACAGGGAAATATACCACAGGATAATGTAATGTTGTGCAAACTGATCATATGGTTCAGGAAATCATGAAGACATTTATTCATATGATGTATCATAGTTCAACTAGTTCAGAAAAAGTAGTTGCCTATGGAACCAATAAATGTACCATGTGATACCAGATGATGTTTGTGAGGGACTATTGTTTCTATTAGTGATATAATGAGGCTAGAAGATGATATCCCTCACTATCCTCATTTCAGCGGAAATATTACGTAGAGAGTAACATTCTATCATCATTCGAGATGCCAGTCCCACACAAACCTTATTAGGTATCTTGTGGTACAAAAATTAGTCCCATTACACATGCTAAGGGTTTTGGCTAATGCATTTAGCTAGTCCTTTATGTAACACAATGTAACCTGTCTTGAGAGACTACTGTCATAAAAGACCACCAGAATTGAGAGAATGCATTATGGAAAATAATTTATTAGATTACCCTTGAAAAAAAAACTGGTCTTGAAAGACCACATTTATATGGCCATATGGGTGGTTTCTCAAGAGAGATTCTGTAGTAGCTGTTATAGGTGCACATATCCTCTGTATGCATAAGAAAACTGTAGCTGCACATATCCTCTGAACGAATATGAATAATGTAGGTGCACACATCCTCTGTATGAATATAAATAGTGTAG
>JACSZP010009091.1:0-17450 GCA_016161895.1 Pinna nobilis | reverse complement strand
ATGTATCGTTCAATTTGTTGATCATATCAAGAACATCATGAGAGGTGAACCTCTCTTTTAGATGAGAATTAGCGCATATAGGCCCCACCCTGACTTCTCTGGTCTAATATGTCTAGCTTCGTACAGATTTGAAGCCTTTTACTGATAAACGATTACATCTCCAATCGCATGAACTATTCTTAGGCGAGACGTTTGACAACAACAAAACAATCTATCAGTCATATTTGCAGAATCGGAATTTAGTATATGGGTGTGGCATGCCAACAGGTGGCGCTGTCACCTTCCGGACACCTGGTCCCATCATATTCGGGATTTGCAATTGCCTTCCATGTGGAGACTGCAATTTTATTTTAGTCTCTAGAATGGTAACAGACATGTATTCTCTTAAGACATTTAGGAGGCACGCGGTTTTTGATTTGAACAGATATTTGTATGTGTTTTTTTAACAGAATGCTGTAAATCGTAATATTTTGGCGAGACTATATTTTAGAGGATCATTGAAACAAACTCACCTCGGCCTAACAATGGAAATTCCAGAGTAAACATATCAAGACCTAGGTAGTGTTCATTATAATTCTTGTCATATAAAAAGTATATCACAGCATCTTTGCACACTCATCAGATGAGCTGTCACACGAATTTTTAGCAGGATATTCATGACGCAATAACTCGAGTGCGGTGATTGTTAAAAAATATATTAAAAATCTTTTTTAAGTAAATTGTTAATCCTTGCTAAGAATTGCTTGTACACCTGTGCTTTACAGCTGCACTGTTGCTACAGGTTTACAATACTTATTTGGGGCCTCCGTGGCCGAGTGGTTAGCGTGTTCGACTTCGAGCCGAGGGGTCCGGGGTTCGATTCCCATAGCGCCACTCCGCGGTTGGCCGTACCTGTCTTTCGGATGAGACAGTAAAAACCTCCCTGCTCTACGGCCAGCAGTGCTGAGCAAAGGCAAAATTTGTTGCCCTTCACCGGCACACGGTGACGTCTCCATATGAGTGAAATATTCTTGAGTGGGACGTTAAACAACAACGCAACAACAACAACAATACTTATTTTGACTTTTGACGTGTCAGCCGTATTGGTAAAATAAATCACTGCTTAAACTCTCTTGACAAGACCTTTATACACATATCAATAAAAACATTTATTGGCGTTACGACCTTGACCTTATCATTGTCAAGGTGAAAACTCCAACAGCTGACAAATTTGTTCCTCAAACTTTCCTGTTTGTGTAACAGGATTTCTTATACCCATTTAGGATACCACCAATAACGTTACAAAAGCATTTTTGAAAATGTCCTCTTTGTTGCCACAATTAAGTAGAAATTTATTCAAAATTTCTTTTTCTGTCTAGAATTTTGATATCATTAAATTACTTAATGAAACAAGAGACACATAGTCCCCTTGCAAATAATATCTTATCTAAATTTCATCTAAAAAACATTTTCAAAATGACCCGTTTTGTTTCAATGGCAAGACCTTTATACACATCAATGGAAACATTTATTGACGTTATGACCTTGACCTTATCATTTTCAAGGTGAAAACTCCAACAGCTGACAAATTTGTTCCTCAAACTTTCCTGTTTGTGTAACAGGATTTCTTATGCCCATTTAGGATACCACCAATAACGTTACAGAAGCATTTCTAAAATGTCCTCTTTTTTGCCCCAATCAAGTGGAAATTTATTTAAAATTTCTTTTTCTATCCAGAATTTTAGTATCATTAAATTCCTTCATGAAACAAGAGACACATTGTCCCCTTGAAAAAAATCTTATCTAAATTTCATCTAAAAAATATTCAAAATGACCCGTTTTGTTTCAATGGTGACAGAAACCATACAAAAACCCACAAGATTGTTTTTTTTTAATTCATGTAATTTTGTTTCTAATTTGGATAAGGTTAGTAAAATACAAATATTACTCTATCTTAAAACAACTTGCAAACTTGCAATAAATTTCCTTTTTTTCAGAATATTTTGGAATATGCTCATATCGGTAATTTTTTAAATTCCACTGGGTTACCCAAGGCGAATTACATCTGATTCTTGGTTTTTGTATCACATGGGGAACTCCAATAATTGTTAATTTTGTTACATTATTTTTTAATGTACCCAAAAATAAAATATCAGTGGTTGTACTCGTTTCGGATACACACAACTTTTCTTCGGATTACAGTCGGGAAACTGTGAATGAACATACGTGCTTGCCATTTTGTTCAATATATCTATTGCTTGTATTAGTGGTGGAGTGCTGCATATAACGTGTTGTCTTGTATACTCCGAGTTAACAAATTATTTTCATGCCCCCACAACAATATATGTTGGGGGCATATTTATTTACTCCTATTTGTCCTTTCGAGTATAGGCTCATGGTTTGTCCGGATGTCCCCTCCTACAGATGTGAAGAAAATGGGAATGAAATTTTGTTATTGAAGTCTTCAATTCATCATCACCTTTACTCGACATCTAAATACCTTAAAAAAGACAAAGCATGGCGCTTCCCAGTACTTTCAGTACTTTGATTTTAAATTAACAGTCGATGGTGAGACATAAAAATTAAATAAAATATTACATAATATGCAGTGTTTTGATTTAATACAAAACCGTGCTATTCTAATAAAGATGCGTATAACAAGTTATATTGATAGAAATGCTAATATGATAAATGATATAACATAAAATTTCACATAGATCCTTTGATCAAGAAATTAATATTTATAAAGTTTACATTCGGTTTAGAATTTCTTGCAGCACACTATTCATATTACCTTGGTGTTTATTTAATCGGCATAAAAAGATGTTGACATGAAATAATTATTGGAAAAACATCCAAATATAGGCTTTCAGATAATTTATATTCATGGTGAAGCTTAGTGTTAAGATATCTTTACTATGAAATCAGTGCAAAACATCGTTTACTAAGTCAAAACCTAAAGACGACAATTGCAAAAATCTATTTAATGAACTATCAAACGAATTCCTAGCATGATACTCATGAAGCGATAATTCGAGTGCAATGAATATATTAAAAATCTTGTTTTTACGTAAATTGTTGATCCATGCTAAGAATTGTTTGCATGGCTATGCATTACGACTGCAATATTGGTACAGATTTATAGAACTTACGTGACGTGTCAGCCATATAGTTAAGTAAGTCAACGTTTTGGTAAATTAAAAGTTGAAGTGAACGAATCGGATATATTTGGAGAAAAGGCAAAGCAGTTATTCAGTTTCGACAAAAGACAACAACAATAACTAACAGCGGTCAAACTTTGTCCGGACTAACGAGTCATATTTACATTGATTCTGCACGTTCGTTCCAAAAATAGACCGTCCGGATCCGGAACGCGAATTTCCGGACTATCGAATCATTTCAATACTGTGGCCGTTCGTTCTCAAGCTATTCGTCCGGAGTAACGGAATTTAAGTCCAGGGCAGATTTCTCCTGGTCATACTAGTACAAGTACATGTTTACAAAACTTATTTGACGTGTCAGCCAAATCGTTAGATAAGTCAACGTTTTGTAAAATTAAAAGTTGAAATGAACGAATCGGATATATTTGGAGAAAAGGCAAAGCAGTTATTCATTTTCGACAAAAAATATTGTTTCGTTAACCACGGGTCATACGGTGCAGTTCCCATGAAATTTGTCGACGTCAAATTAGGTAAGGTTATATACATGTTTATGCATATATATAGTATATATCTTTTTTTTTGCGAGTACACGTATATGTATATTGGAAATTAAATAACAGGGGTTGGAAGGAGTTCCAAAGATCAACACGTTCCAGAAGCAAAGAGGTAGTATCAACTTTGATTACAAAAGAAGCTTAATGTTACTACATTTGGTTTTTGAATCAGAGGAGGGGCAACTGACAGAAAAAAGACCCACTAGTACAAGGTTTGTTGATTGGTTGTAGTGCAGAGCTAACGTTTCATAAAAAATATTTCACTTATCTGGATACGTCACCGTATGCCATGAAGGTATAGAAGTTTGGCAATGTTCGGCACTTGATCAACGTTTCATTTTGTAATTCCTTGACAAGAACATCATGTATTTGCTTAGAATGTAGATGGATAGTTGCGATAAAACGCGTCTTTTTATTCCTGATGATATGATCAACTTATTGTTTGCTCAAAACAAAATCTGTTGTATCTAGGTCATAGCCATCATCTCCGAAAACATTGTATATTTCCTTCTTCCCAAGGCCTTGTTCCGACCGGGATAAATATAATTTATTTCTCAAATTCCACATTTAAAAAAAAACTCCACCCATGTAGATTGGAATAGCATAGGAAGATGACATGGTGTTTACTCAAGTTGGGTTTGAATTAAAATCAGTTTTGTTGCTCGCAAATATTTTGTAAATTTGTATTGAACTTTAACAAATTAATTCGATTTGTATAAATATTGAATCGTGTACACTTTGAGTTTTTGCAAAAAAAGGACTTTCAATTGTCTTGTTTTTATGGCCCATTTTTTCCTGTCTGTTTGTCCACAAAAAAATTAACCTTGGTCATAACTTTAGAATGATGAGTGATGTGGCTTATGTATTTCACATGTGTCTTCCTTGCGACAAGAATGGATACCAAAAGTATTGACCTAGTGACCTTGACCATAGAGTTTGACCTACTTGAAAACACCAACATTGTTCATAATTTTTTAATAATAAGGGATAGCGCTATCATATTTCATTTGTGTATTCCTTGTGACAAGACCTTTCAACGGATACCAAAAGTTTTGACCTTGTGACTTTGTCCTTGGCTTGACTTTTACAAAACTTTAACCTGGACCATATTCTTTTAACTATAAGGAATAGGCCTATTATATATTTCACATATAGAGTACTCGTTACCAGAGCTTTCTTTCGATGCCGAGACTTTTAACCGAGTGACCTAGACCTTGGGGTTTGACCTACTTTTTAAAAAAATTAACCTGGAACATATCTTCCGAACATTAAGGGATAGGTCTATCATTTTCCACATATCTTGTTTTACACGTGTATTTATTTTTATTTTCAAACAATTATATTGAATATATAAAGCAAGATAAGTTAACCCTATTGAAATCCGTTTAGAAAACAAGGTCACAGGGAACAGCTTAGTTGAAAATAGAGTTAAATACATACCTATGTACATGTTTTACTCTTGATAGTTATCTGGAAGAAATGAACAACAATCCAGATGTCTGGTTCCGTTGTAAATCCATTTCACTTTGGAAGAAAGCCAGGGATGCCATTGCAGAATTCGTCGGTGCGGATGCAGAAAATTTGGTTTTTGTTCAGAACACTACTACAGGTAATACATTGTATGTTTCACACGAGGTTTCGTGAGTCTCAGTCAAGGCAGAATTGCTTATATATAGATAAAATATAATGATACACCCAAAACAAAAACACAAAAATGGAACACTGAGTTATGTCCTGAAATAAAGAATTTACACGCATTTTTATGAGATTTTCCGGTTTGTATCCGGCTGCGATTGATCCGAATCACACTCTGTATGCATGTTTTTTAGGCCGGGAGTCTTATATCCCTAATCGGAGATCTGGAGTAACAGATATTTAAACAAACTAAAAAAAATTAAGAAGGAAGTTGTAAACTTCAGTGTTTGCGAAAGTATTATTTTTCTATAGTTTGTAATGTTGTTAATTTCATTTTCAATCTAGAGTACCCATAATTCTCCAGAATAGACATATATTGACCCCGGGATTGATTCCTTAGTATCAGCATTTGAATTCAATGAATTTAAGACCACTCGACTTCAGCGAATTTTCAGATGATTTTAATTCAGTTCAGGTTGCTCTCTTTTACATTTGCCTTGGAATAGTATATTCATGTAGGTTTGGACACTGTGCTTTACTATTTTATTCATATATTCAAAGCTGTACCACCAGGTACCCTCTTAGTGCCCATTGCCCATGATCCTCTTGTTTTTCGAGTCTGGATTTTTTTTTCCAAAAGATAATAATACTGTATACTCTCCTTTTTATATACAGTCACCTCAGTTAAACGTAGTATGTAGTTTGACCATATTCTCTAGTTTATCTCAAAATTAATTTGTTTTTGAAAAAAATTAATTAAACCCTGACTCGCAATAATAATAATTATAAAAAAAATCAAGACGCTCTTGGACAAGGGGTATTAAGTTTGTCCTGCTCACAATTACCTGTGATCTACACAAGTAAGTCCCGTTGGAATTTTTTCACTTCCTCCAACACCACAAATAACGACAACCAGTATAATGTTACTTTATTTTTCTTTATCCAGGAATCAACACCACACTGAAAGCATATTCGTTTGGACATGGTGACGCCATTCTTATAACAAACAATACCCATGTCGCCGTTCGGAAAGTCTGTGCGAACATAACATCTCATATCAAAGGTAATGTATTGTTGTATTGGAAATACATTCTAACTTGCACAATATTTTGTATTTTTAAAAGATTTACTTAAATATGATTTAGAAACCATACTTACCTGCTGTGAAACATAATTCTTGCCAGTATACGGGTAGTTTTTCTAATAGTCTGTTCCATGAAAGTTGCCTTTTTCTAAGGGGTTTCAATTCTAGGTCAGTCATTACTGGAAGAAGATGCCTGTAACAAAAAAAGCGTTCAAGTGAAAAATTGATAAGTACCTCGACCCTTGACCTTGGATCAAGATCAGTGAACATGGGTGACATTTTTTGCGTTAACTATGATAAAGGTCAATCGATATTTGAAGACATGGACACAATCACCTTTAAGTCAAAATTCGAGAATGACCTTGACCTTTGACCTCGGATCATTGAGCCCGTCATCGGTAAGTAGAAGATTATTGAGAAGAACATTTAACAACAATGAAACAAACAAAAATTTCATAACAAGAATTGTTGTGCCACAGATGAGAGAAGTATTTTTTGTCGCTAGGCTTTCAACAAATGTGAAGTTAATGTCCCATTATGTTATACAATATCAACTATGGTGTTAAAATATGAGGTCATGGGGCTGTCGTGTGCTAGTGGTTGGCATGTTAGCCTTCTAACCTTATGGTCGGTGATTCGAATCCGAGTCACGCTACGGTTGACTGTCCCTGTTCTTCAAATGAAAGTAAACACGGAGGTCTCCTGTCACAGTAGGTGTCGGCATGTTAAAGCGCCCTTCACCGGAACACGGTGACGTTTCCATATGAGTAAAAGATTCGTGATTGGGACGTTAAATGACAATGCAGCTAACCAAGCCAACGTTTCAGTTTTTCTGGAGCGACTGCAATAAATGACGGTGATATGGAAGAATTTGTCTAAATCATAGGCTCTGCGATCAAATATGTGGTCAGTCAATAACATTATGATTCAATTCTAATGTGTTTTGATATTTTTTATCATGTTCACAGGTGGAGAATTGGTTGTAATCCAGATTCCATTTCCATCTGTCAGCGAGGACTCCATAGTAAGATTGTACGAGGAAACACTACGGTCACATCCAAATATCAAATTGGCTGTCATAGGCAAGTCATATCCATAAGCTTGAAATACTTGATGATCTGTAAATGTATCGAAGATAACACGTTACATTTAGATTTTCATTTTCGTAAAGAATTTACATTGCAGTTAACTAGAAATTTTAATTTTAGAATTCAAAGAGAACTTTGAGCATAATTCTATAACAATGAAATCTTTGCACAAAGTCAGTGACTTTCAATTTTCTGTCATGCATGACAATTATATACGAAAATGAACAGGTCAATCAACAAACTACATTGTAAGTACATGTATTTACATGTTGTTGTCGCTTCAGATCACATCACATGCCCAACAGCTTTGGTGCTACCGGTCAAGAAGCTGGCTAGGCTGTGCAGAAAATTTGGTGTGCTAACTGTAATCGATGGTGCGCATGCGCCTGGAAACATTCCGTTAGATATAGAGGATCTAGATGTTGACATTTATTCTGGGAATCTCCATAAATGGCTGTTCACTCCGAGGGGTTGTGCAATTCTATGGATAAGAAAAGAACACCAAGATTGGTGCGAGCCATTGGTGACCTCCATGAATCATGGAAAGGGGTTGTTAATGGAGTACTCCATGCAAGGCACTCGGGACGACATTCCTTACTTTTTGGTTCCAGACGCCATCCAGTTTTATGAAGAATTGGGAGGCTATGTAAAAATCTTTATATATATACATGTATATGTTTAGTACATCACATGATTATTTCTTAATTCATTATTGGATAGTTACGTGAATACTATTTAGTGTAGAAATCATCTGTCCATGACTACGGGATTACTATACGTAGCAACGGGACTATATCCAACGTGACGTCAATAGTTCTGGCAAAGGCGTAATGTCACGCGACAGAGTGCTGGCCGCAAGAGGGTTAAATGATTTTAATGATATTATTACAATATTCTAAAGTCTCAAGTTGATATAAAACTATTCATTATTTCTTGTTCTTGGAAAAAACACACACATCTGATGTAATGTACTAAATCTATTATGGACCTCTCCCTCGGGTTCACCTATAGTGTTGTCTAGTGAGAAATAGTACCCTCGCTTTACGGCTCGGGTACCATACCTCACCAGAAAACACTATAGGAGAACAGTTCCCTCGGGAGAGGTCCATAATAGATTAATATATTTAGGTCTTATACACAGTGGAACCTCGCCTAAAGACCATCTCACTTTGGAAACCACTTCGCAATAAAGACAAATTTCATGAAGTCTATCACTTTCCTAAGATATTTCAAATTCGCTTAGGAGACCACCTCAACTGACACTGATCGGACCAATTTTAACCGGTCACTTGGGTGGTCTTAATAGCGAGGTTCCTCTGTATGTATACTGTTCTATTCAATCAACAAGGGGAAGTAGGATATAACACTATCTGATTCAATCATGGCTGTCTTACATTTTTTTTCGTTTTCAATTTCCTTATTTACATGGCATAACTGTTGTATATCAATGTCCCTATTCAGTGGCATTGTTCGCTGGCTAGTTTTATGTTGTTTCGTGCATTGCACAGAAAAGTTAAAATATTTTGATTTCACTTCCGTTAGCTTTAGAAGGGGTCAGTGTGTTCGACTATTATATTAACTTTTCCTGCCTTTCGGAAAAAGCATACATTTAAAGATGCCAATGGGGGATTCAAAATAAAAAAAAACTGAAAAAAAATATGAAAAGAAGTAGATAACACCATGGCCAAAACTAAAAGAGAGAATAGTTTACTGGAAAACAGTAATCCACAGAACAACACATATAAAACTAAAAACACAAACCTCACTAAAAACGGTCGAGCTTTTGCGAAAATTTTAAGCCCTTCACCGGTGATGGAGTAGAACTGATTGATAGCCCAATATGTATTACTGCATGACAAATCATTCAATGTGCAAATCTTCACCATATAGCGACTCCTTGTCATAGCAAACTATCCGTTAGGGAAGAAATGCTGTATGGCAGAGAACCCCCTTTTTTGACATTCTTATTTGAAGCACTGATTCCCAGATTAACGAAAACGTTTCCGAATTGAGTGTATTACATATCTTACTCTCCGCGTTTAAGTCGTTGAAAATGGTATATACAAATCCATTTTTGTGTCCAAACCAAAGAAAATATTCAGTTAACATATCAGATGACAATGTCGGTACAATAGATCTATGTAGCTAGCTATAGTATCATTTGCTCTGTAAATCATGTTGAATCTTATCAAATTATAAAAACATTTAAGTTTTCAACTCTCTATACAACCAATCATTATTTTAAATTAAGAAAAGTTAAAAGAAATAGCTCAGTTTTGTTTTGTAAAAAGCATAATGGCGATCGTAGATTCAAATATCTCGTTCTAGGAAGGGATAAACCATACTTTTTTTAAAAACTACTCTGATTCTAACAAAACGTTTTCTGAAAATTATAATCATTATTATGTACGGTGGATGTGTTTTTCAACATACTGTCGGCATGTCGATTGGTACTTGCTGTGCTAACCTTCTTTTTGACTTATTTCTTTATTCGCATGAGCGTTCTTTCACTGAATACCTGCAATTATTTTAACTAAAAGCGAGAATACATGTAGCTTACTGGAAAACAATTATAAGACTTTTTTGATATCATTTATCCGAATGAATTTGAAATCAAAGGCACTATGGGAACTGCCAGGTCTGCTTCCTCCCTTGCCCTACATCCGGAGATTGACAATGATGGACGATTCAGAACCAAACTTTACGATTAAGGGAAAAAGGAGTTCCAGGCCCCTCCCCTCCCGTTTTTTTTTAAGAATGATGTCCGATCAATAAAACATATTTAAGAATTTTATATTCTTTTTCACAATTATAATCTATTATCTTTCAAATTGCATAACCAAAGTCAACTATATAAAAAATGTATGATAAGTGCACTAAATATTTTCAGGAACAAATTAGCAGTTATACGACGGACCTTCTCGAGAGAGCATCCAGATCGCTTTCAGCATCTTTTAATACGGAAAAAATATCAATTCCAAAGACTATGGAATCCAAGTTTATGAGAATGGTAAAACTGCCGGATATCCCAGGCTACAAGAGTACATGGGTAAGTACTGTTCTCTGGCATGTTTGAGATATTTTTGTTGTTTATGTACTGAAGGATAGTGCTATATTTGATTTATTTATTTACTTATTCATTGATTTCTTCACGCCACACTCAAAAATTTTCAATCATATGATGGCAACCAGCCAGATTTTATAAGTGGAGGAGGGGACCAGGGGGTCATTTCTTTAAGCGGTTCAACCGGTTCAACCAGTAGAATCACAAAAGGAACACTCGGTTCATACCGGTCTAAGTGGTCCAACGTCAGGGCTTGAACTCGCTAAATCCAACATGGCTGTCGAGTGTAAGAGCACGGATACAGCATGGGTACATCTCAAAATAATTGAAGTTGTTTTAAAGGAGAATTTTCATCTTGTAATATAAATGTCGCTATACATGCAATCTGCAGAGAAAAGTTAAGATTAATTTTATTTCATGATAAGTATAATTAAATTCATATCCTATCAGCAGGATTAACAAAACGTAAAATTCCAACAAATATAATTTTGACATTTCTTTTGGAATTTTGATGAGCAGACGTCCTCCGGTTTAGAAAAAATGCCAAAACTGTTCCATTTACGGCGCAGATCTAGACCGGTTGAACCAACGAAAAGAAATGCATCCCGGAGATCTACCCGTGCGCTTACACTCAGCAGCCATGTTCAAGCCCTGACGTTGTACCACTTGGACCGGTATCGTGAACCAAGCGTTCCATTTGTGATTCTACTGGTTGAACCGCATAAATGGAATGACCCTTCGGTTATACCGGGAAGAGATCACAGGCCTTCCGTTAGTAAATTAACAAACTGCCCTCATATAATTAACTTGGGTTCCAACAAGCCTCGATTCAGCGCTGGTGAGTGGTGAGAGACTAATTGGTTTATAGAGTAATGCTCTAGCCCTTCAGAAACGGAGGCCCCGATTGAAATGTAGATCAATGGCTTAGCTAATATATATGCTTAGGTATTCCAAAACATCTACATGTCTAAAATTCATCGTTTTGTTTTGTTTTTGTACAGAAATCTACTTTAAAAAATCCTTCAAACACCCAGAGATTTGCAATCCCTCTTTTCAATCAAAATGTATGTTTAATATGAATATTGATACATGTATGCTATATACAGGGCTATTTTCGCCCTGTGCTGTTTTCGCCCTGATGCACTTGCAAACATTTTCACCCTGTTTTAAATACGCGCAGTCTCGTCGTAATTCTATTCCATGTATTTACCGTTTTGAATTCCCCAACCGCTGACAATAAGGACGAAAATAAAACGGGGGGGCTGGAAAATTTAACTTTATAAAGTATGTCTATCAAATTATAAAGTATTACCATCGTCTTCAATTTCAGACGTGAAATAGCCCGCTTGGAAAGATTTTGATACATTTTTAATTCTCACCCAATGCAATTTCAGTACAATATTCAAAACAAGAGGCCCAGATGGGTCTACAACGCTCACCTGAGTAATACCAGCATAATAAGGAATTAAAGACATTAGCTGAAATGCATTCAGTTTTTCATTCTATGCAGCCCTTCTAAAGAAGAAGTTACTCAAAGGAGGGAACCCTTCTGGACCTATTTGACCCCTCCCCTTTTCCATCCCTGGATCCAACCGAAAAACAACAACATTTGTAGGGGACCATGAGTACTTCAACCCTGCCAAGTTTCATCAAAATCCCTGCAGTGGTTTAGAAACAGAAGCCGCAAATGTGAAAAAAACCTCTCATTTTTTGAAGTGTAAAAACTTCATTAAAATTTCAAAAATTGAAAGTCTGGAAAAACGTCAAACGCGTCAAAAATTTGATTTCCGAATGGAACCAAAAACAACAACACTTCTTCACACTTCCTTCTAGATCACTCAGATGCATTCAGTTTTTTATTCTTTGCTATGAAGAAGAAGTTTCTCAAAGGAGGGTACCCATCTGGACCTATTTGGCCCCGCCCTTTTTTCACCCCTGGGTGGATCCAACCGAAAAACAACAACACTTGTAGGGGACCATGAGTAATTCATCCCTGCCAAGTTTCATCAAAATCCCTGCAGTGGTTCTGAAGAAGACGTCAAAAATGTGAAAAGTTTACGGACGGACGACGGACGGTGCGCTATGACTGTAGCTCACTTGACCTTCGGCTCAGGTGAGCTAAAAAAAAGAGTAAGATTATGTCTGTTTTATTTTTGATTAATCAATCCCGGTGTAATACATAGCACTATATTTGTTGTTAACAGGATGATTGCCGCAGACTGATTTCTGAGATCGCCAACAGGTTTTCTTTGGTCTGTACAGTATTCCCAGTGAATGATGACAAATACTTGAGATTATCGACCAGCGTGTACAACACTGATAAGGATTTTAAACGAGTGAAGGAGGTGTTTTTAAGACTTATCGATGGAAAGTGAGCGCCTAATCGCATTTAGGTTTTGTTATCAAATGTATTAAGTAAATGTGGAAATGGTTAAGGTCATAATTTTGCACATAATCAAAACGGTTGGCCGTCCCTGTCTTTCGGGTGAGACAGTAAAAACCGAGGCCACAGTAGGTGTTGGCACGTTAAAGAACCCTCCCTGCTCTACGGCCATAAGTGTCGAGCATAGGCAAAATTTGTCGCCCTTCACCGGCACACGGAGACGTCTCCATATGAGTGAAATATTCTTGAGTGGGACGTTAAACAACAATACAGCAACAACAACGTTACGTTTACAGATGATTTTGCATATGAATTACAAGAGGTTCTTTACTGTAGCTGTATGTCAACATATATGCTAGCAACAAAAAGGTGTTGATTCTACAACAAATGGATTTGAAATACAGGGTTTTCGATCTGTATTAGTTTTACCAGACAATTTACATGTAGGCCTACATGCAACGGAAACAGAGGTCACCTTCGGTGTTTGTTTGTCAGAAGTAATTGTCCTTGGATGTGATTAGCCTTTGTTATTCAAAATGAAGGTTTTTTTTTCACCAGCGATATTTTCATAGAAAACTATCGTGACTGTTTACTTCCTAGACCGCAATATAACCGAGATGTTATTGATACAAGGATGCATTTATAATCGTTTCATTACATGAACTTGCAATTGTTGTTGCTCTTGTTTGACGCCTACGCGAGTATCCTTCGCTTATAAATGTCATATAAGTGTTACATTTAAGTTTTGGACTTTTATTTTTTTTTTTTTAAAAATCTAAACTTACTTTTATTTGTTGTAGTAAATTTTGATTTTTTTCTTCTAAGATAAAAATCAAAAGTAAAATATGTATCGTGAATATCGGTGTCAAGTATTGCACTCTGCCGGATATCAAGGATCAGTGAGGAGTGAAAAATCTCCTAATATGCCGACATCTAGTGTAGCATACGACAGTGAGTTTTACTGTCTCATCCAAAAGACATGAAAACCAGTCAAGCGTAACCGAGACTCGATCCCGTGACCTCGCTCAAAGGCAAGCACTCTTTCATAGTCACGAACAACTCTATCCACATGCGGCTACTCTATCACGGTCTGTATACGTTTCCAATGTTAAACTACTGCAGCCGCTTGTCATTTTCAAAATCAACTTAGGAGTGTCTAGTCAATTCATCTTAACTATTGTTCAAGTCATGCACGTTGGATGAGACCGACCGCATAAGAACTCAGCTTACTCGCGTGCAGAATTCGAACTCTTGCCAAAAAAAACCGAAAAAGGCTGCTGGTCTGCATCCCGCAACTTTGGCATGGAAAGGTAAAGATGACGAATTGTGATCGATGTCATAATTCCTATATGGAATGCAAAATAAGGAGTTGGGCAAACACGGACCCCTGGGTACACCAGAGATGGGATCAGGTGCCTAGGAGGAATAAGCATCTCCTGTTGACCGGTCACAACCGCCGCGAGCCCTACATCTTGATCCGGTAAACGGACTAATCCGTAGTCAAAATTAGTGTGTAAAAACGGTCTATCAACCGTTATGGAACATGTCAGACAGCGTTCCACCCAATAACAGGCCGTATTGGCAAACGGTCGTTGTACCGACCGTAGAATTTACGAAAAGCTTACTTTAAACGAGACTGTTAGATAAGAATCCCTGTAACATCAACTTGTTTGTCAGTAGCCGACCTCGATTTAAAATTGGCATACGCTGAACAAGCTCTAGCGTATCGAATCAGTTGAGAGACATGGACACCTTATGTAGGTGATGATGGAATACTCCTACAGAAATATGGGAAGTTGACGATGGTGAAACTGAAGTCATCCCGTTTATCATAAAGTTGAGTTGTCAGTTTACCGTTAAGGTCTATGTTCAGTAAAATATCCAAGTACGAAGCAGACGTAGAAGACTCTGTAGTGTCTTTTATCTCGAGTTCACTGGGGTATATCGAATCGACATATAAATGGAAATGATTGTTGTTAATAGACAAAACATCGTCGATATCATCTCAATGTCGAGTTGAAGGTAACAGCAAGAGACCTTCTTCTTGTCACGTAGAAGCTTTTGAACAAACTGCCTCATAAGAATAGCAAAATAAGTCAGCTAAAAGAGGAGCACAATTCGTTCCCATGGGAATTCCAATAGAATGTTGGAAGACCCGGTCACCAAAGACTACGAAAATATTGTCAATGAGGAACGCTAGCATCTGTTTAATATCAAACTCGGAGTACTTGTGCGTAGAATTAGAGTGGTGTTTAACAGTGTAATTTTTTGAATGACTGATCATCAGATATAAATATGTTCTGTTGCTATTTTTATTGAAGAAGCAACTGTCTTTTATGCTAAAGAGTCTAGTCTTTAATTTATTGTAAGGAATGTTGGTGTAAAGTGTTGAAAAGATTTACGACTGATGCTGTTCATTTTGGGAAACTGTTGTGACTTTAAAATTCCTAAAAGCTCTTTAGAATTATTTAGAATCCACATCTGATTCACACCGCTTCTGGCATATGTTGTGGCACAATACGTTTGAAGATTCTCCTTCACAACTGTTAATATTTCCGTGAGGACTAAGGATAGGGGCATGCATGCGCGGATCTAGAGGGGCGGGGACCGGAACACCCCCCCCCCCTCTGAAATTTGCAAAATATATACCAATATTGGTCAATTATGCACAGATTCTCATTTTAACAGGGTTAAGTTTTTTTCCTTTTTACAAGTTGGACCCCCTGGAAAACATCGACCCCCTGGAAAAAGTACTGGATCCGCGCATGGAATGTACACTTACGTATGACACATATTGTACTTCAATTTCACCAAACAATGTCATTTGGATCTCTTGGGTCCCCCTGTTTATTTTACTTTATTTCCGTTTGTGTTTGTTATATTTATTCTGTTTACCTTTAACGGGTCCAACATTTCGAAATAAAAAAAAAAAATCTTTTCTATGTCTGTGTCACCACCACTGGCAGGAGTTTTAAGGTTCTGTACGTACCAATTCTTCATCTTCTTGGAGGAGACGGTTTCTCCTATCTTCTGATGTCTACTTCATTTGTTACCGACTCTGTTTGTAACTCCATACAAATAACAATTTTTGAAACTCTAAAACTTTAAAATGATTTTGAAAATCTGTCTGAAGAGTCAAATTCTACTATTCCTATACCTAAGTAAATGCAATATCCCCCACTATAAATCAGAGACGTACTAATAATCTGTATTATATACACGTATCTGTACTCAGACGTATCTGCTGTACTGTATAAATAAAGTAACGCAAATAATAATAATTATATTAATGATACATATACCACTTCATGACACTTGAATGTACGTGCAGATCTAATATCTAATATGGGCCTATCTCTTGAACTTTGAAGCCCTCGACAGAAACATACAAAGTAGGCCTCCATACATGTAATATCAGGGGGCATACATTGTATGATAATATTGCTACTTTTAGCAACACTACGTATAAACCTAACTCATACCTTTGGTTGTCAATTACGATAACATATGAACCTAAGTAATACTTTATGTATTATAGTATCATCATCAATTTAAATCATAGGTAA
Source organism: Pinna nobilis (assembly GCA_016161895.1). NCBI lineage: Eukaryota > Metazoa > Mollusca > Bivalvia > Pterioida > Pinnidae > Pinna > Pinna nobilis. The sequence goes on along the minus strand of JACSZP010009091.1, from coordinate 936 downwards.
TATACATGTGTTTCATATGCATGAAAATGTCACTCTCAGACGAGTTCCGCAGCCTAATCATTCAGGAGTTATCTTTCTTTGCTTACAAGTTTTGCCACTAGGCCTGTAGGGGATCTGGATCCATTTATATTCAAAATTATACATGTGATTACATAGTACTTGTGTGTGCATCGAGAATGTATTATCTTTCGTTTCAGTTATTTTTCACGTTTGGAAATAGATTATGTTTCACAATGTACTCACTTTCAGAATGAGTTTTGTTTTGGTTCCTCTATCGGGCTCGGTATCACACTATTTCCTTTATCTTTTTAATGCAACATGTCGAGCAAAATTATTCAAAGACTGTAAGTCCTTTTCCTTTTTTTATGAAAACTAAATATTCATCTTCGCTTTCAGGGGCGTCATGTCAATGAGTTAGGTAGTTCTTACATCTGCAAAACTTCAGATTCCAGATAATCTAGTTACAGCTGCAACGAAGAATGTATTTTACTATTTTGACTTTTCTTGCCTCTCTTCAAAAAAGTCAAAATAGTAAAATACCTTCTTCGTTGCCGCTGTAACTACAGAAAAATGAGATAATCCTTCTCCACAACAGTGAACACTGTCCTGTCAATTCTTTTGACAAATATTATCTCATATTTTGTAACATTTTTTTTGAATTTTCATACTGTAGCCTACACAGTACAGCATTCCTTTCAACGCAACACACTCGAGTTCAAAACATTTTTTTTTATAATTTTCTTTTTAATTGAAAAAAGAAAATGGACGGGGTGGATTTCACACACAGGCACTTGTTTCCTTAAATGGGGGCCGAGAATTACATAGTGATACAGTAATTTGAGTAAAGTCTATGTAATTCTCAACCCCCTTTAGAGAAACAAGTGCCTGTGGTTTCATATTGTCAGTCTGTACTTAAGAAAGTAACCCTCTTATTTA
>JACSZP010009086.1:0-21159 GCA_016161895.1 Pinna nobilis | reverse complement strand
CTATACATAAGTGTTAATGAAAACATCGTATCCTATACCAGAAATTACTTAAAATCCAAAACAAACATCCTTTCAGATTTGCATGGTGTCCGCATATTGTGGAACCTCGCCTAAAGAACAAATAACTTACACTTATCAGAATGCTATTTTAAAAAATAGTTATATAGGTGGTTGAAGTAGGGACGTTCCTTTTTATTTAGGAGACCGCCTTATTAATAAGGTCACTTTCAGTGGGTTACCTAGGTGGTTGTAATAGCGAGGTTCCACTGTAGATAGAGGACCACCTCACTAATCAGACCAACATTAGCCTGTTCCTGTGATGGTGGTCATAGCGAGGCCCCACTGTAATTAGGAGACCGCCTAATGCATTAGGTCATAGTTAGTCGGTTACCTAGGTGGTTGTAGAGAGAGGACCACCTCACTAATCAGACCAACATTAGCCTGTTATTGGGTGGTGGTCACAGCCAGGCCCCACTGTAATTAGGAGACCGCCTTATTAATCAGGTCACAGTTAGACGGTTACATAGGTGGTTGTAATAGCGAAGTTTCACTCTATACAGAAAAGTCACTTTTAATATAGATAGATGTTTATGATATTACCAATGATACAGAAAAGCCAGCTTCAATATAAACATTTATGACATTACATATAATGAACAAAAATGTCACGGCAATATGTCAGTGACCCGTACAGTAGAGAGGGCAAAAATGTGAATATGTGAATTTGCACCTGTGATGTTTACTTTAAATTTGCAGAATGTACTTGAACTTCGGACTTTTGGCTAATGAACGTAGATCTATTGTTTAACAGAGGATTGTGACACTAAATCCAACCTAAGTCACTCGATGTGAAATAATCAATAAAAATAAATGTGCATATTGAAAATTGACATAGGTACATTTTACTGAATTTGAGGCGTTACCTCTTACAGTGTGGATTGTTTTCACAATCAAGAACTCTGACTTTGGATTAGATTTTAGGGATATGAAAACAAGATCTCATCTGCTTTTTGTGTTGCAAAGTTGTTTTATGAAAATATCTTGATATCACATAACTAAACATGCAAATTCATCCCGTGTATCATCAAATTGACTAAAAATTACCAAAATATTACTCGGTGATCAAGAATTGCCAATCTTTTTATTTTTTTAGATTTAAACTAAAAACAAATGTACTTCTTGTTCCATAGCAGAGCTGTGGAGCAAATACTAGATAGATATGAGTGCAACTGTTATTAGGACTTACATAGGTAGTGTTCATACAAATGCATTAGCGAACAATGACGATGGGAGACGAAAATATTTATATGTGAAACAAGGAGGAGTTATCTTCCGTTGAATAAAGCTTTGTTAGACTGACAATAAATGTGATACGACAATGTTTTCTTGAAAAAAAAATCATAATTATCGCAAGTTATTTTATCCATTGAATATAAACTCAAGTTCGAAAATATTTGCTCTTCCGTGTTTCAGACATACAGCATCAGGTTCATCTCATACATGTATTTCAGGAAAATATTTGATTTCAAGCACACTATCTTTTCTCGACCACCTTCTGTACTATCTCAAAAATATCATTTCAGTATTTCAGACATAATGTGATTTGATTAAGCCATAATACCACGTGAGATACATACATATAGGCATACATGCATAGGCTTTTACTATGACATGTTGCAGACATATTGTTTGGTCTTTCAGACGCGGTTGCATTCTAAACGCAGCATGTCAAATTATTCTGATACGGCGGGGTATGTTTACCACGTTAATGTCTCATATATACTTTGTCACATATCAGATAGATGTCAAGGTTAAGATTTATTGGTTCATGTATAAAAATTACCATTTTTGATATTTCAAACATGTCTCTATTCAGACACTCTTTTGTAATTCAGAATGACAGTATTATTTGGATAGGCCTATATTGATGTTCGAATGAATATGAAACATTTTTCTTATAATGCCCTGTATCCCTTCTAGAAAAAAGTCAAGAAATTCTATAAATGTAGGTTTTGACTGCAGTTACGGGGTTTGCTCTAAAGATACAGGTATATATGTTTTTGAGAAATTCTCTATTGTCCTGTGATCTGGACATTTTGGGGAACAAAACAGATATAATAATGACACAGCGTATCTGTTCGCGTTAAGATAGGTGACAGCTGAAGATACCAAGGGGACGATCAAAATCAAGAAATCGAAAGACAGGCAAAACCCTAACAATAAAAAACCACAACAACACAAAGAACAATCCACACAATAAGACCTGTATAACCAAATAATAGAGTGACACGAACCCAACAAAACCGGGGGTGAGTTCAGGTGCTCCGGAAGGGTAAGCAACTCCTGCTCCGCGCGCGGCACCGTATTATCAGAGTAAATTATAATTGGTGAACCCATTAAAGGAAAAATCTGAGGGGTAAGATATTGTCTATTTTCGTTAGACTTTAAAAACTCTTTGCTAGATCTTTTTAATCACAATGGTTTTCTCCTCACATAACCATGAATTAAATCTGTGATAAGTCGTATGTGGCATTCGGTTTTAGATGAAACGTAGTGGTTTTTGTTAGTTCAACGACTGTTTTTTAATAACAACTACATTTTGTTCCAAATTGTACTCGTAGTATGTACACAAGTTCAATTTAAAAAACATTCTGAACAAAATTTGAATCAGGATCACTTACCTTTTCAAAGACAAAAATGACAAATTCTTAATAAGGTTAACAACAAACTTGACATACGTCTTCTTTTCTGTTTTAATACTGTACATCCCGTTTTATTTGCGAGATTTTTTATTTTCGCGTAGTTATGCGAGAACACTAACTCGCGAAATGAAAGTTCTCGCTCAATATATTAACCTGACATTAACATATAGCAACATATTAAAAGTATGAAATACGAAATTGATAGAACATTTCCATTTTTTTCCTATTTATTCATGTGATCTGTTCCTTTTATATTTTCAATTTTTCAAACAACAAAGTACAATTCTTAATTCCAAAAACAATTTGATAAGATTTGAATGTTTGTTTTGAGTACTGTAGATCCGGTTTTATTCGCGAGAATGTTATTTTTACGTATTTACGCAAAAGCACTTACTCACGAAAACAAAGTATCGTTTAATATACTAAACTGATATTAACATGCACCATACAACATTAAATCTTTAAAAATAAACGCGCGCGAAAATACAGTATCGCGAATAATTGCAAAACTGTTGATTCGCCAAATAAACTTCCGCAAGAAATTCTAAATTTACAGTACATTTGTACCAATGTTTACAACTTGCATTACATTGAGCAATATTGTGCTACTTTACTTTTCATTCCAGAAATCGCATGATAGTAATCAAAAGATCTACATTTCGAATTTAAGTAGGATATAATTACATAATGCGATTGGTCAGTGTGAGATCACGTGTATTTTACAAATATGATAACAAAAACACGTATGCTTCGCAAATGTTCTGTATTGCACATTGCACTGTGGAATAAGTTTTTACAAAAAATGTATTCAATATGACACACATGATATACAATTAGATGTAATGTGATCATGCAATATATATGCAATATGACACAAATTTTATTATACAATATATAGAATTCACTGTATCAGCATATCAGAATAATGATCTCAACTTTTTATTTTCAGGGCAGTACTATGAAAATTCCACAGCACTGGATGTGATGAGCTACAATACCAGCTTAAAGGTTCTCCTGGGTGACGACATAACCTTATCCTGTACCGTCCGTAATCTGAATGACCACAAGGTAGTTCTGCAGTTACTTTCCAGGTTTTGTCTTAGTCGCTTCTCTATTAGTGGTAATAGTGTTTGTACTTTGTACACTATCTTTAAAAAGCAAATGTCATTACATACCTTTGAACAACAAGACGAAAGAGTTTTCCCTATGGTATTACACCATCAAATTAAAGTGGAAATCATTTTATTCAAACATTAACCTTAAATTCAGAGAGTCTGATATACTGGTACAAAAAAGAGTGCTTATTCATTAAGATTACACATTTGACACACAGGGTACGACAATCATATTACTTACCAGTGGAAAAGTCTATCCATTGGTAAAGTTTTGCCGGCAAATACTAGTAAGGAGAAAGACGAACAATAAGTCAGACAGACAGACAGATAGACAGACAATGTGATGGATTGAAAGACCATAAGCTTCATACCAATGCATCATAAAACATTAAAATTCATACAGTGCGATATTTTTAAGAACTAAAAATGATTGTTGTCAGCTTAACTTTCAACATCTGTACATTCTCAATCTGGATCATTTGTTACAATTAACAATAAGACTTATGATGCCACTGATCACTTTGTAGTGATCTCTCAATGCTCGCCTCTAAGGACCCGTATCAAAGTAAGTGTCGGTGCATCGAATAACCTTCACTGCTCAATGGTCATAAGTGCCAAGAATAGGCCAAATTTGTTGCCTTTCCCGGCTTTGATGGCGTCTCTATATAAGTGAAAGACTCTTGCGTGGGGTGATAAACAAGAATACATCCAATCAATGCTGACTTTCTATTCCGCTTTAGGTTATATGGTTCAATCCCATTGGTGTGGCGAAGTTGATGTACGCCGGAGACAACGCTGCCCAGGAAACAGACGTCCGCCTTGACCTTCATAATGTCCAGTTGTACGATAGTGGTGTCTATAAATGTCTGGTCAATACGAAGCCGATACAGTTCCTGAAAATAAAGTTGGAGGTGATTGGTGAGGGCTAACTGTTATAAATCATCTCATGAATAATTGTCCGAGAATGTTCGAACGGAATTTCTTGGAAATGAATGATGCCATCCTTTTTAGAAAAAGGTCGTGTTTTTTACATATCTTATCGTCATGAAAAATTTCATAGTGCTTGTGATTCGGGTCAATTGAATACATGTATATAGTTTGTATAGTTTACTACGCAATAGCAAACATTATTATATATTTACCGATATCTTAATCTAATAAGTAGCTCACAGCTAGTATATAATTTTTACAGGTCTTGGATAACGAGGACTTTGAATAAAATCTTAAATACAACGATGTACGAAATACATCTACAGTTCTAGGAATAATCAACATACGTTGTACATACAAATCTACAGGAATTCAGTAATATAGCTAGGTGTTCTGAGTGTCCAAAGGGCACTTGTAACTATTCACGTGGGTGAAGTTAATTTGTCTGTGGATTTTCAAAATACAATGATCCATTTTGTTTATGACTGCTTTTAGTCGTTATATATTATTTCCCATACCTAATATTTTCAGGTTTAGTTGAGTACACAACCTTGCCTTCTGTAACAAGTGTGACATATTTCAATGAAACAAGCAATGCATATAATACTGCAGGAAGCCAAGTGACACCTACAGTGGATACCCAAGGTAAGAAGTGCTAAATACCTCACTTAATTAAACTCATCCACATACATGTTTATATCTGAATGTCAGCATATGCATTGCCACAGAATAACGAAAAATTAGTAAACTTATGCTGTATGGGAAGCAATGGTAGCAATGTGGACGATTTCACCTTCTGGGTTTTGAAATTTAATTCAGCTCGATTTATAAACGTTAGTAACCGAAACCTTAAGGCGGAGAGAGCAAGGTGATTCCCTCTGGGTTCCTCGTCCCGTCTCATGTGCGATTCGCATTTGCTCTTGATATTGAAATTAAATTTTTCTTAACGTGCCATAATTTAGCTTCTTAATTTGAAGCTTCGAAAATCTCGTGGTACTTTATTTGTACTTCAATTTAAAGAAATACAATTTCAAATTTATGTAGTTGGCATTCCACAGTTAATATCCTGACATACGTACAAGTCACCTTCAAGTTGTAGTCACAGTTTTCATTAAATAAATACTCGTGCACACACCCATCCCTTTGCATGTTTGGCAGCAGGCAGAAGTATTATACCGGTATTTCAAATTCAATGTAGAGGTAATAATTGTTCAGAACTTAGACAGCAAGGGATTTATGTATTCTTTACATTGTTGAGATATCTAACTATAACGCAAATACGCTTTATGTAAAGAACCATATGAGATTAAGGGCCTACTCGAAAAAGTAAAAAAAAAATGTACTTGACATAGCAAACTTCGTTTGACTCTGTCCGTGTTTCGTTCTAGTTACCTCCCTTTCTCCTATTCCTTGAAAACATCAGTATTGATCAAGTTTGGATGTCAAGGTTCAAGGTTTACAGGAGGATTTGATTTAATTTTGAAATTCCAGCATGCCATTCATGATGCTAAAACATTTCTATACTTGTATAAACGACATCATAAGATATTTGACGAGGAATAAATTTGTAATTTCTTTGAATTATTATTTTTTTTAATGAATCGACAATGTATTGTATATATATATATCAATATTGATCAATTTTGTTCATCGACAGATAATTTGAAATATATAACATTTGAATGAACAATAATGAATATATTTCATTCATTTACAGATCCCTTTACTCTTTACAATCATCAGTTTAGATTTTGTTTCTTACATGTAACAGAATTAGATTCAGACAAACTAGATATATACAGCAGACTAAAAATATGTGCCTTAATCGAATAATTGGTATATATGCATGTGTTTCTGTTTTCAGTCATCAATGTATGTATCATCATCATATTGTTGGTCTTGAATACTGATGTATCCATTTAGTGAAAGCCTGAATCCAAGTGTTGTCAAAGGTGGAATGCAGCATACAAGGCATTTCGAACTGAGCATCACAGTATTTATTGGACTTGCTGAAATTCACATGCCAGAGACTTTCAATGTCACGTCTATTTATGCTGGGATTTGATCCTTTCGCCACTACAGACCGTAATATATTGGTCTAAGACAATAGAACAGAGTACACTAATTTGGTAATTAGGGGTGAATGGGTTAAAACAGGGACGAGTTTATTTGGAATGGAAAAGTCATTTAAACGCGTGATATTTTCACCTCTTATCATCACTTGATATTGCTGGTAAAACCTCTAAAATGATTTTTACTTGAAAGACAGTTTTTAGGTGAAAGACTAGACAATTTCAAAACGAAAATGGAATGAATGCTAAAGAAATACACGCATTACATATACGATATGCGTGTTATTTATTTATTTATTTATTTATTTTTTTGTATTAACGCATGTTCGCTTTGACATTGTTCATACTGTCGAGAATGTTTAGAAAGCCAATATATTTCCATCGGTTCTTAAATTTCATTGGCCTGCAGGATCAGTTCCCTGTCCAATGTACAAATTAGTTGTTTCTAGGAATTAAATTGATTTTATAGAAGTTGTATTAAATTCAAACTTGATGTTTATTTGTATATAAGTTACATCCAGGTATTTTTGTTTCCATCTATATATGTTGTCGCACAGCTTCAAAGGCATTTAGTTTTATGTATGACCTACATTAGCATAGAACATCGAGACTTTCTGTGAACAATGAACAAGGTTAGAGATAGGTTTTTCCATGCTTATTCGGAGATTTGATCTAGTATTCTGTGAAATGCTTCCTAATGAACTGTTTAACTTACTGTTGTTCAAGATTATTTTATTCAAAAAGAGCTATCATTGAGTACCAGTGTGGCTTCCAACACTAACCTATGGTCAGCAAACTGCGCCATGATCTTCCTTTAGCATTTTGATCTATCGAGACACAGGGCCTTCGTTTTGATTGATCGATTTAAATGACCTACAAGGTCATGCACCAGCCTAGGCAAAATGAAAGAAAAATTTCTACGTTTCGTAGTATAATTCTATTCACTTGGCCGGCTAGTCAACAAACAGATTATTTTGGTGTTATATGTATAGTGTAGAGAAAACCAGTCCTTCTTTAGCCATCAAGGTTTATCACGACCTGGAATCACATCCAAGCCTCTGGCGCACTAAGTGAACACTCTTGACCACGGGTCTATTGGGCTAATAATAAGGTGCCCGAGTCTATTACTAAGAAACTAAATACCATGTACACTGGAGCTTTTTTATCTGGACGCCTTCACTTCCAAGCAATTTGTCAAAATAAATGAATCATCTGGATCACCGAAACAAAACCTCTATAATGAACAGTTCAATTAGAAATTCTGCTCCAATAACAGAAGGTGGAGTATCCGGATTATTGGCGTCCGGATTAATGTGGCTCACCTGTACATGTTATGCTGACAAACAATAGCCAGTAAAACAACTTTCGATGCTATCGATGTATTTTTCTTGTATGTAGCTCATATGTATCAATAACTTTTCTGTAAACAAAATAAAAATGTCTGTTCATGATTTCAACGTTTCCTGACTGCACGAGTATTTCCTGTAGACCACTTGCTAACAACAAAATTGAAGTAAGAAAGGACATCCGAGAATCCAAGTTCTAAATATATGACAAGTATGGAATAACAACAGTGTCAATGTGGAAAACAAATGTAAATCCCTAACGGGATGGGAACAGGTGTCCGGAAGGAGTCAGCGTCCCCTGTGGCATACCAAACCTGTCGCAAATGTACCGTGGAAACTCTACGAGTTGGGTAAAATGTTGATTTTGGTTGAAAAAGTCATATGCTTTTAATCTGACTAGCCAAAGGTAGTCACTGTAAATGGTCAAAAGATACCAAAACCTTTTACCTCAGCAGTAACAATCTCCTCTACTTCTGGATCCAGTTGCACAATAGTTTAACTCATAGTTAAATTTAACTATGAACTTATCGATGGTAAGATTTATGGTTGCAATAACTCTAGAATAGAATTTTTATTAATAAATTCGTAATTAACTAACTAAACAACCGCAGTAGCCCGGATCATATAGTTTGCGAATTACAAGTTAGAATTTTAACTTGTAGTTAGAGGCTAACTAAAAGTTAATTTAACAATGCATTGTGCAACAGGGTCCTGGAGAGTAAATTTTCAATAAATATGAAGAATATGTAAAGATATTTGGACTTTATTTGTCTCATTTCATCATTGACTTCTGTACAAATATAACACATTTGCTTCAAACATTCTACATTGTACATCTTATAAATAAATTAACATACTTGAGTGAACCTACGGTAATAAGATGGATGATATAACAATACAGTTGCCATTAATTCAGTTACTATAGTAACACATGGTTGATGGGATTGTACATTATTCATAGATGTATAAATAGGAACACTTCAAATAGGTAAGAATTAAAAAAAACCAGTTACAAAACATGACCTTTGTTGTTGTATGTGACCCCCCCCCAAAAAAAAAAACCAACAAAACAAAACAAAAAACTCTAAAGCTTCATTTTAGAATAATTTCTTTAAATTTTGTGATAATCTTGCTCTTGTGGAATCTCTTTGTTCGAAAGTAAATATTGGTCATGTGTATCATAAAACAATCCCAATTTTAATGCTTTCTGACCGTTAGAATGAAGAATTTTAAATTTTAAATTGATTATTCTGCAAGTGATAATATCAGGTACACATTTCAACAATGACACATTAGTATAAAAATGTAACAGAAAAGATGGGTTTTAAAATATTTGGCAATTATTATAATGGTTCCTCATACAACCTTCTGTGAGGTGAATATTGAAAATTAACAACATATCTATATGGAAAACATCAACAAATATTGGATTTCTCATGATCTACATAGAAGAAAGAAGACTTGTTAAGAGGAGCCATCGCGACTTGGGCGTACAAGAAACAACCTGAATAAAATACTTCATAAACAGGCTCAACAAAAATATGACTATATAAGCTTATCTGCATATAGATGATATCATAATTTTTTTGAAACTAAAAGATTTTGGAAAATACCTTAAATTTTAAAAATTAATATTTAGGTAGATCTGAAACCTTCCTTGATCTTTGTTTATTTGCTTTTTAACTTTTACATTCTATAATCTTTTAGTTACATAGTAGTGGCCACTTTTTAATGGCGGAGGAAAGAAACAGTTTGTAAATGTACTCCTAGCGAGGCCAATGGCCTTCTACAATCAAACGGATAAACTTTCTAAAAAATCAACCTTTTTTTCAGCAAGTCTGAACCAGCACTGACTACAGGAGAGACTTAATAATTTAAAGCATAATACTCTAACCATTCAGCCACAGTGGCCCATTTCAATTATCTTAAATATTAATTCAAAACACTTAATTTCTGAAGAAACTCACAACATTGGCTATTATACCATATTTTTCAGCACTTTCAAAAGAATACAGATTTACTTGGAAACAGTATAATATCGATAAATTGACATTCTATATGGAACATAGATAATACAATAATTATGCAAGGAAAATAACAATGGCACACAGACAAGAAAGGTGTAGAACAATGGAATTATATGTACATCCAAATGCAACTTTCTGGATTTCATGTAAGAATTCCTGATAAAAATTCAGTTTACCTGGTAGAACATGATTTGTAATCCCATCAGAAGAATACTTCATTAGCTTGGCATAAACTTATCAGTAATCTTTCCTATGAAGCAAATACCTTATTACTGTGCAATAAATTCTTGCAATGATATCTGTTCTGCAATATATTCTTGCAATGATTTCTGTTCATTACTGGATATATGATCACATTCACGGACAACAAACCATGTACTAAAGGCATGTACCTGAATCTGAAATACTGTTTACACAAATTTATCATAATAACAGCACCTAGTTCTGGCCATATATTCCGTAGAATTGACCCAATGCATTTTGGTATATCAATTTCTCATTCTCCCACTCTCACTTATCCAACTCTATCACACATTTCATCTTTACACACAACACTTGACGAAGCTCTGTGGATAACATCAAATCTTTGGCAAAATTTATATATCGTACTTTGTCACAAGAAAAAATACTTTGTAAAAATACTGTTTGTTTTCTCCAATTTTTTCCTTTCATCTCTACTTCTTGGCTTTATTAAGCATAGAAAATATCCATTTCATGTCTCAAGCTGGACTGAAGACAGGTCACGAGAAAAGATAGAGAGAAAATGAATGACATCAGGTGTTAAGGGATTGTACGTGATCACTATAAACTGAGTACTGAATGTTTACATAGAGGGCTTCAAATACACAACTTCTGAACTAATAACCATCTCCATACAAACTCAATCTAACACATTCAATAAAATCACTCAAATATCTAGTCTAGACTCTGAGTTAAAAGATCAATGCATACACACTTAGATATGACTGTAAGTAAATACATGCTGGGCATCTTAAAGGCCCACTAGGAGCAAGAGCTAGTCTTACATGACCATGTGTACTTAAAACTTGTAATATATACCCAGTGTGCCATTTTTCAGTCCAACCCTCTTAATAAAATTCTGTTAAGAGAAGCCTAACTTACACTAATATATGTCCAGAAAATAGATTGTAACCAGCAAATTAGATGAAAACTACCACCATTATGAGTCAGAGACATCAGAATTTGTTAATTCCATGTCTTTATTTCTAATAAAATAACCTACTCAAGAATCGTTAACTTCATAGAGATATAATGGAATACTGGAAGTGACTACATATTTGGCCTCAGCACTAACATCCCACTGAACAGTGGCACGAGATATATACGGTCTCATAAGGAAGGCAGGAAAAGCCAGCTGCTTCTAGTAAAAATCCCAAAACTATGAAACACTCAAAACTGTTCAGTTTTAAATCAGCCCTAGCAATTCCCTTACCATATCATGGTTGTGATTTTCATTGAGGAAAGAAATACAGTGAAATTTATCTTCTAAATAGTATGTATGCATTGACCTTTTAAAACAAAACTATATTGTAGAGCAATTGTGAAATGATACGAGGTATTTTGTTTATATATATACAATACACATAACAGCATTTATTTTCAAAAGTCTCACTTTGGTCTCCAACTGTCCTGATTTGTGCAAAATTTTCAAAATTTTAAATTGAAACTTAATTTTCTGGGGTTATATAAATATTCACTTTGTGCAAAAAAGAATATCTATGGATAATTAGATGATGAATATTTGTAACACTATCACTTATGATATACATTATGCTACAAAGAACCAGCATAATTGAAAATTTTCTTCTCAAATTTTAATATCTTGATAGAGTAATCTAAAAAGAAAAACGGGTCCAAAATTAAATTTGTTTTGGAAAATATTTTAAGTAAAAAAGAAAAAATAGTGGAACGAAAGATTCCAAAAAAAAAAACCCCAAAAACAATAAATAATGAGAGAAAAAACTGAAAAAAAAATCTTGCAGTGGACAAACATTTTTCCCTTTGGAAACTCAAGGACATTAATAAAATTTCAGTTAATTTCAAAATATAACTGGCATAAAATCAGCTTAATGAATTACATAATGTTCACTATAAAATTTACATATACAAAACTTTGGCTTTGATACATCACAGTCGTCAACAATTTATTCATCTTGTTTACCCCATATATGTGTAATAGTACAGTCTGTCCCATATTTGGGACTAGTCTTTTGTAGTAAGTAGGGGGTAAAATGTCATAGTGTCACTGGTGTCTGTTTCAACTAAAATAACATAACAATAATGATGATTGATAATACAAATGATTAAAATTACAATAATGATTATCATTTATTATGCTAAACATCTTGCGGGCCATGATTTTGAAGAGAACATTTGTTGGCATGACGATGTAAGTGTTTATGCTGCTTTGGAGGAATGACTGGGGGTATCTTTTCAGCAGACTGGTTTCTACGGAGACTGTGGTTGCCATCTCTACCAAGATGAGTGTCATTGGTTACACAGTGAGATGGTGTCCGCACACGACTGTCACTAGAATTATTTACACAAGAAGTATTATGACAAGCACAGCACTGTCCAGAGGTAATATGAGGTGACGATGATGCTGTTGTATGGAAATTACACACTGAAACAAATAGAAAGGAGAATTAGATCACATACATCACCAAGAATCATTAACATACAAAAAATCACTTACAGGAAGACAACATAAAGTTAACAAACATACTGGTCACAAGCGAATCTATTATACTTTTCCATTTCAGAAGGATAAAAGACACACATCGATGAAAATATAAGTTTGTAACACCTACAGTATCCAAGTTCAATGTTTCTTAGTACATGATTGGTTTTTGTACCAAACTTGTACTCTGAGTTTGTCAAGGAATACTAAATATGTATAAAGACATGAGGTCATATCTGTGTACAAAACACAAAGGAGAGAGTCAATGACATTTTCTGAATGATATTGAGTTCCAATGATACTTTCACTCCGTGTCAAGCCATAAACATAAAACTTAGTTGTCATTCTGTACAATTCTATGTGGCATATGAGCAATTTGGGTTCAGGAGTAAAGATAAGTTTAGTTTACGCAAGGAGGCATCTATTACAGTACTTACTATTCATATTATTACTAGCTAATCTCATAGGTGGCTTGTACATCAGCCTACTGTGACACGTACTACAGGCCAGCTCCTTGGGGCTATCACATACACACTCCCGAACTGGAAGGTCTGAAAATGTAATATAAATCTATACGATCAAACACAGAAAATAATCACTAATAAATGCAGGGATCTTTCCCAACTTTAATTATTTACAAAAAGTACTAACAATACAAGTCTCATTATACTAGAGGCTTCCATGCTAAGGGTTGCTATTTAACATTCCTCGTTACAGGGATAATATTCAAGGTATCGGTCAATATATGCACTGCCTGTACTCCTGAATCACTTACACTTCAAGAGGCAGATATATACTTAACAATGTTATCTACATAATTTTCTTTAAGACATACACTTTCACATAGCTTGGTTTCCATGACCAACATAAAAACAAAGCAAAAATATTTAGTTAAGTGTGTACAATAGCATTACCTTTAACAGTGATTGTTTGTACCGTAACAACATAGTAAAAAAAATCTCTTTTTCACCAAATTAATGACGAATGTCCAACTGAAATTTAAAATACTATTGGAATAGACCAAAAAATAGAAATCCACAAATAAAAGTATTTAATAAATATACCACAGGCACAGTACTTTCCTAGCACTATATCACAATCTTACAAAGTACAAGACATACCTGTGACAGAGCCACCTGGTGGCTGCGGTAGAGAACCATGATGCACCCCTGTGTATGTTAAGCCATTCTGGTGAGGTCCATTCATACTAGAATGTCTATTTAGACTATGGCACTGATGTATGTCATTTTTAGCAGTTCTATTTTTTTCACAACTCTCACATTGAATTTGTTCTAAGCACTTTGTCACTGGCACTGTATCATTCAAAATTGGATGGAATGTACGCAAGGTGTGTTGTCCATTAGCATGGGGAAATGTGTGATGGCCACTCGTGTGGGTACTACTGGTACTGTGCGAGCTCTTTAATGAGTCTGTCTCACTGTCTGGATAGGAAATACTGTTGTCTACAATACAAAATGATTCAAATGTTAAAATCCACATATGGAAACATGTCAAGATACTGTAATAAATTATATAAGAATTACCTTCACAATTAGCAGTTAATAACAAATACTTGTAATAAACATCACAATGGTGTATTGATTTGAAAACCTCCTAATAATCACAAGCTCCCATAATTATATCTAAATTTAAAACATCCTAAACTTGCCATTGATTTTTCATGTAGATGTATATCATTTCTTCCTCCTTTTTAATTTCTTTTTTTTCTGAATAGGGGTATACATGCTAAAGCATGTACCAAGAATATATCTTGAAGACACCAAAACATAAATTTGATAATTAACGATCAATTACTGAACAGAAATAATACCAACCAGGTGAATGTGATCCCAGATGATGCTCTCCCAGGGTAAGCGGCATTGATTGCTTACTCTCCTCCTCATCCACATCACTTGGGAAAATTGCTGCAGCCCTAGCAGCACGGAATCTGCCAGACGACGACTCGTACCCAGACTCCTTCATTTGGTACTCTTGGTACTGTTGGTAGGAGGGTGCTACCATGGTTACAGGCTGAGAGTAACTGCCTTCCTTATCAGTGGAGGCGTATCCAGAACTTGGAATTTCTCCTGGTAGGGTAGTCTCATCTGTTGGAGTGGCACTATACATTTCATGTCTTTTCCTGGTTTGATAGATTATGATGACCCAGACAAGGGAAGTTCCTACAACACAACACACCACAGCAATGATTATGATTCCAGTTGTGGTGGACTCGTCTGTCTGGTCGCTTGTCTGACTGCGACTCCCAGATGAACTGCCACCATTTGAGGACTTACTAGGAACAATTGTAAGCTCAGTGGTGCCACTGACAGTTCCTAGATTGTTTTCTAATTTACACATGTACTTCCCGCTATCAGTCCTACGAGTTTGTACTATTATCAATAGCTGATTCCCTGCTGCCATGAAATGGCGGTGGATTGGCTCAAGCACTTTCCCGTCTTTGTACCAAGTCAGTTTGGGTCGTGGGCTTCCATCAGCCATGCACTGAATGACCTCATTGTCCCCTTCAGATACATACTTATGTCTTATCATTGGCCGCACAAATGAAGGTGTTTCTGTAACAGAAAAATAATAGGTTTTGAAATCTACAAATGAAGGTATTTCTGTAAGAGAAATAGTTTTGAAATCTAAGTTTGTAATTCTTAGTTCTTCCACTTTATTTCAAAATTTGACGAAAAGTGAAACTTCTACAGAAAATCTTATCAAACTAAATTATCACACTTTTACATTTCACAACTCTTCTTTCCGTATGTTTGATCTTCATGAAAAACATTACCAGAAGCAATAAACAATGAAACTTTGACCTCACTTAGGAGGCCACATCACATACACTTAAGACAATCAAAGTTCAGTCTGTTTATCACTCTTTAGGCCAATTTTAACTTCACTAAAAAGACCACTTTACTTAAGAAACCACTTCACTAATCAGACATTATAGCCAGTCTCTTGTGTGGTCTTAATAGCAAGGTTCCATATTATTTTCTATCTCAAAATACATCACTTACGTAAAACTGTAAGATTCTCAAAAATCAATACTTACGTAAAACAGTAAGAGTAGCATTGACACTGATTTCACCCTCAGAGTTTCTAGCAGTACAGCTGTAGACCCCTTCGTCATTTGGCTGGACTTCCACTATGAAGAATATCTCATCAGCAGGCATCACATGCATACGTCTGTCCCTAGCTGCAGGAAAATTGTCACCCCCATCTTTTTTCCATGCAATTGTGGGTGTAGGCAAACCACGCGCTGAACACTCTAGACGTGCTGTAGTTCCCGCTTTGACAGTTATGTCTACAGGAGTCTTAATGAATTCCGGATACACTAGAAAAATAATAAATTTGCATATGGTATAAAATTCAATTTTTGTTGAAAATATTTGGAAAAAGTTCTTAAAGCTTACACCGAAAATTTTCTACATTTCTATCAAACTTTACTAGGAAACTATAAAACATACAGAACAATATACTCTGGGCTGATCAACTCACTTTTACTACATTGCATGTAATCTTAATTTGTTTTATATACATTTCATTAACATTCATTATTTTAGTTAAATCTCCAGAATTTACCATACCCTGAAGATGTGACCAATCATGGGGTCTCACACTTACCATGGATGCTGATGTCTGCTTTGTGAGAGTAAGCCGAGCCATACTCATTAGATATAACACACTGGTAGCTTCCTGCTGCGCCGTCCTGAATGTCCAGTAAGTGTAGACGGGACGTATAGTTGATCATCACCTGACCATCCTCAAGTTCTTCTGATTTCTTGATATTTTCTACAACTGGACTTATCAACAGCTGTGAAAATACAAATGACAGGACTCATAAAAATTACCAATCAAAGATAATAAAAAAGAAAGGAATATCTGAAAAAATACTGACAGACATAATGCCATTCAAAATGAGATTCACTACACATAGAAATTGACCTGGATGTTTCATATTTTAATTAATAATATCTCTACAGTATTAACCAAATGAATTTCCTCCATGCAATATCTTACAAGGCAACAAAAAGTTAAAATTCAATTTCCAAAGCACTACCGAATTACCAAAATTATCACCACATTCAAATTTTTTTATCATCATTTTGGGGATTTTTTAAAATTCAGCTTCCCGAAAAATACCTATAGTCTTTCTTTGTCTATTTCCCCATTTAAATCTGTCTGAATTTGACAAAAACCAATTAACCAGTGGCTGTAATAATTAAGATCAACTATATTATATAACGGATAAACCCAAAATTACCACGTTATCTTTCTTCCATGAGAATTCTGTTCTGGACTCCTCGGTACTGACAGCTTCACAAGTCAGGGTGATGTTTTCACCTTTCAGCGCTATCAGAGAACTGGGGTGAACAGTCATAACTGGCTTCATATAGTCTCCATCTGAAACACATAAAACACATGTAGCTTCATATTCAATGACGATATTATGCTAAGGTCTAGTCTAGATAGTTCTGTAAATTATTATAGGGAGAAAGTTTTCTTTCTGTGTCACATTCAATAATCAAGTAATATGGTGGCATGATATGATGTGACTTAACATGTTGCATGATTACTTAAGCCCTTGCCACACACAGAAATATGGTGGTACACAGTTGATATTCCCAGGGAAAGACCCACTACCTTTAACAAGTCTTTTACAGTGGAGCATCACCTATAGACTTGCATTGGGCACCACCTCACAGTACTATCAAAATTCAGTCTGCATATCATTATTTTAGGCTATTTCAACCTCACTTAAGAGACCATCTCACTAATCAGATCAATTTTAGCCGGTCATTTGGGTGGTCTTAATAGCCAGGTTCCACTTTAAACAGTGCAATTGACTGTAACCGAAGTTGAACCAGAGGTGGGTGGGTTTACGATTTTACTTAGATTTGCTTAAAGCATTTAGCTGTAATAGTCCCTATGGTTCTTTTCATAAGCTAGCTCATATTTATTACAACTCTTACTGGATACTAGCTGACAGTTAGTTCCAAAGAGAATGTGTAGTTAGATAGTTATATTTAAAAGGTAACCTTCAGGTGGTCACAAAATTCCTTTGTGTCATTTACAGAGTACTTTAATGGAATAAATACAGCAAAGACAGGACAGGCAACAAAGCCAGAGCAAGTAAAAAACAAATCGATAGTGTGCATCTCAGAAGACATCTCAGTATACCTATGCTACATAGAACATACAGAACTATTGTTAATGCAAAGTCTTACACTTGCAAAAAAGATGTTGTCAGACCAATAGGGTATGACTTCAATAATTGTGACAGTAGTACAGCAATCTAGACTCGGACTGATGGTGACAGCTGTCAATGAAACCTACCACATTTGAAAAGCTCTGGTTTTATCACAAAAATGCTTTTGCCCTTGAGATTTGGAGGATGTGCACAGATAGCAATCACTGTATTGTGGAACTCTTTGACCAGCAGCCATTGTGGTAACCATGACAACTGACAATCACACAACAGGCTGGAGGAATTCAATTGCCTACAATACAAAAATCAAAACAATTGTTATTACTTTACTACAACAGAAACATGTAAATGTATTTAGAATCTGTTTGTTATACATCAGACTTATTCTTTGTGTAGTAGATCTGTTAAAATGGCCTTATCCAAGTCACTACTGGTCAGATGTTATAAAACAATGAGAAGATGTGTGGTTGGTAATTAACATCAACTAGGTACAATAAATAAACAATAAGATTCTTAAAGATGCTTCAGAGTCACATATAATCACCAGTAGCCTTTACTCTGTAATATATAAATCCAAATGCAATGCACCTCACTGGATTTATTACACTGAACTTTGCTATATTTCCATCAACAAAGTGTAAGAACATGGCATGTGCCGTTTCCTATCCGAGAAGGGTATTTTATATCATACACATTCTGTTGATGTTAATTTTGGACATTTATCTATACAGTCACATGTAGAACTTACAGTTGTTTGAGGTTGATCATTGGCTCCAGAGCGTTGCTCTGTATGGAGGTGATATCATTGTTCTTCAAATTCAGAATCCTAACGCTATGGAGGCCATCAAAAGCGTTTTTGGTGATGGACTTGATTTTGTTGCTCTCCAGGCCGAGCCTCTGAAGATTTTCCAATCCAACAAATGCACCATTCTTATCCTCAATTGTCCAAGATATCTCATTGTTATTCAGCTCCCTGAAAGTATGAAGATTAACTCATAAACCCGTGAATTCTAATGGTCTCTTCCATAAATCAAAGATTTAGGCAAATCCAAATGTGTCTTTAGGGGGAATGGGTTAATTACTGAACTTAAATCACAAAACATTTGTTTCTAATTTATAAAACTAATTCTGCAGTTAGTTTTATTGCCTCTGAGCATTTATTCAAAGCATATTTAAGTAAAACTGTCTGACAGATTTTTTACATAGCTATAAATTATATCACGAGGTTTCTTTACCTAATGATATCCTATCATAGATATGAAACTATGGTGGAACTTGTCCCGATAGTCTGTCCCATCTGCCATACAAATGTGGTCTCTAGTGACAGGACATGTACATATGATTTCTGAAAAAGATGTTTCCTACCAGTGGTTTCTCATGACAGGTGGTGTCTCAGGACAGTGGTCTCAAGACTAGTTCCACTGTACTATGTTCTCAAGTCCCAGTAAAATCATTGTATGCCAGACTAGCCTACAAAATATTCTTATATTTGCTAACAAGAAAGAAGTACTACAATGTAAATTTGTTTTTATATTGACAGCTGTTTAGCACAGTAACATGGTTCTGAACCAACAAAATTATGGGTTAGTTAGACTGTATTCTTTTCCAGTCAGGTAAACTTACAATTCCTCCAGATTCTGCAGATCACTGAAAGCCCCATCTTGTACATTGAGTATCTGGTTGTTGTTCAGGTAAAGCTTTCTAAGTGAATGGAGCTTTGTGAAGGACTCTGTGTTAATGGTGACCAATCTATTACTAGTCAGATCACTGCAAAGTCAAAACAAAAGTTTTATTACAATACGTACAAATATGAAATAACAAAGCCCTACACTTAAAAGTTATGGCTAATGTTAACCCTTTCAACACCACAGACTGAATTGGACTGGTCTAAGACAACAGAAAAGAGTATACCATTCTGTTACTTGGGGATGAAAGGGTTCAAGAAGACTGACACAAAGAGCAATAACTATATGCCCAAAAAGTTTGCTTTGTGCTTTAGTGACTACCTAGTACAATGTATATACAGAGACAACCTGGGCTGGGCACAATAAAACTTCAGAATTTACTTAAGTCTGACAATCTAGTCTCTCAGCCAATTAGAATTCAGGATGAACTGGATTTGAAAAGCTTTTCAGACTTAAGTAAATTCAAAAGTTTTATGGTGCCCAGCCCTGGTCACAGAGACTATTTTTTGCAATTCCCAATAGTACCATTTATGCACAAATCAACCTTCCTATAGAGACCACCTCCCTATAAAGACAAGTTTTCTTGTGTTCCAAAGGAGGTCAATATGTACCAATTTTACTCTACTCATATTAGATATTCATATCTTGCTTTGTTTCTACACATGAATTTCACATCTGAAATGTTTCAAGTTGTACTTTGAAAGGGAATATTCCTAAAGATTTTACAAATGAATGGATAATAAAGTGTAATCTTTCAATTGAAAGTTGGAGGAAATTGATGTAATTAATTGTTGAAATTCAAATCATAAAAGGGATGAAAACAACACTACAGCTCTGTACAATAAACTGCCTCGACACTATCACAAAGTAATTATCTTGGAATTAATACAGAATAAAGCGTGTAAGATAAATGAGGTATGCCATGAACTTCCCTGGGTCTTATTTCATTCTGTGGAGAATTGATTGTGGTTCTAGTATTTCTACACCTGCAATAACACTGGCGAGATAAACCAACACGCTCAGTACACTGACCCAATGCAATCTCTACATCTATTGATTACACTCAAAACTTTGCCAGTATCAAAAATAATTTCTCCACAATTATCATCAAAAAATTAACAAAGAAAAACATATTTCCGATTCAACTGATAACGCCAGCTGGGGGGTAAAAAATGTTTTGAAAATGATAATTAAATTTCTAAAACTGTGTGGAAGGGTAACTTGATACTCTCTTACTGTTGATAGCTTGTCACTTCTCAGGCAAATATCATCCCCAGGTGCAGGTAGCAATACACAGAAATATGTCTATATCAAAGTTTACTAACATGTGCAAGTGCTTCAGTTATATCACAATGTACTACACCCA
>JACSZP010009081.1:0-31471 GCA_016161895.1 Pinna nobilis | reverse complement strand
TGCATTTTTACAACAATTAACAGCCATTATTGACAACCAATGTAAACAAGCTAAAAAGCATAAATAAAATGAAAATGATTATAAAAAATTGCAGGTATTCTAAATATTAATTGGGTTCACCATTAACCTGGGTTTTGGCATTAATACACTAACTCGTGTACATGTTAAGATACTGTAAGCATTATATAAATATGCTAAATACATACTGTACTCTATATTCTCATGCATAACTGTTTACCAGATAGACTTTACATGTGATCGAATGACCTGAGACATCTTGCTACACCCAAGTGTACAGGTTTTGGCATTTGGCAGTTATATAGAAAAATCATAAATATGGATTGATGGATTACATTTGAGTTTGAGTTCAATTTATGGTAAATAAGTCTCATCCTTTTTTTAATCTGCTACTTTGTTACAAAGTTACAAAAGTCAAACTATAATTAGTCATTACTTTCATTGAAAATTAATTGAGAAGTTAAAGTCATAACAGGACAAGATATTTGTTTCTAAACAGATTCTGCTTTCTGAACTTCTTAACCAAACTACTATTGTAAGGTCAAGGTTCAAGGATAAAGTCAATACATCAAAAGTCCTAGTATCAAAATACAGTACTTGATATGGCGAGAGTGTCTGTATGGGAGCCCTATCCCTAAATTCTGTACAAGAAATCAACTTTCAGAACTTCTTAGCCAGACAGATAGGCTGATTCCTATATATCCTCACACAAAGGACTGATTTCTACATATCACCAAACTTTTTTTGCAGGGGTTAAAACAAGCTTGACAGGATATCATCTACACACTTCTTGACAAGAATGTGAAAATACCAAAGAGAACATACTCAAATCCACTTGGTGTTTTCTCATAATTTTTTTTTTCAAACATGTGCATGACAAGATAATTTCTACCTTTTGATTATTTTGACTTTTCGTCCTTGATCTAAATGATGGATAAATGACAAAAAAAAATCACAGCTCATGTGCAAAAACATTAAAATACCCCGTGTCTTAAATTTTAAACTATCTGAATATTTTTAAGTTTAGACCATACAAAAAGTTCCACATCACATTCACACCTCAAACAATAACTTAAGGCTTTCTATTAAAAAAAAACAACAAAACAAACAAACAAACTTCTGAATGTGCATCATGCCTCGATACAAACTGTGTAATAAAAACAATCAGTGTTGCTGAGCAGCAATTCTTTTAGACAAGTAAATAGGTTCTATAGTACTCTAGTCATACACAGAGAATCCACCATCCTATACAAATCAATGTGTAGGAGGATGTTGACAAACAGAATACTATAGAATAATAATAATCAAAAGTCAGCATGGTCACATGAAGTCTTACCTCAGAAAATAACACTGTAAACAAGAACTTACACAACAAACCAGTAATTTGTAGGATCACCTAACGTTAGACAAAGGTATAGCCATTGACATTCTGTCAGTTGTACTACTTACATTATGGAACATGACTTGAGATGGTGGTCTCTTTGTTGGTCCCTTTGCTCTGCTGGCTGTTAGATGTACTAATTTTTCAGAGGTAGGTTCTAATGCATCAAAATGGGCATCTGAAATTTATTTAGATAAAATTTAACACATGTTGGATGCAGCTTTTACCCTTTGATTTGAAAAAGCACTTATAACACTGTATACAGGGTTATTTTCGCCCTTATGCACTTGTAAACGGTTTTCACCAGTCTGGTCATAATTCTATTCAATGAATTTACCTTTTTTAAATCGCCAAGTTTTGAATTCATCTAATGACGATGAGGGCAAAAGGGGCGAAAATAAAAACATTTGAGGCAATTCTTTTGATTAACAGACAATTTTACTTAAAGCTGAAGTATGAGCAGCTCTATATGTCTTTGAATGGGGAGGTAATATTCCTTGACATGATATAAATATCTTAGTACCTTCACCATGTTTTTTATCATCTTTGTTATGTGGCTCTTCTTTTGCTGTATGTGATGAGACTTTAGATTCATGAATAGATGAAGGTCTGGGTGGATTAGCTGGCTTTTTACCAACAGGTGGTGGCACACTTGGTTTCTTGGCATGTATCAAAGATGGACCATGTTTTTCAGTGGCTACATCTGAAACCAAAAAGAACACAAATACGAACAAGGTTAATTCAAAGAATTGATAATCACCACAGGAGGTAGTTTGCAAGGTAGGCCTACATGTATTTCAACAATAGTAGGTCAGCTACAACAAAAGTCACATTTGATCATTAACTTGGTACTCTGAAGATTCAAAGCTGCAAAAGGGACAGAGGAAAAATCAGAGATCTGAGTTATTCCAAAGGGCAATGACTCCTGTAAATGTAGGTTGACTACTACCAAAGTTGAACTGCGTCAGTTCATAAGCTTCAAAATAAGTTACTTGTCAATGCTTACAAAGGTGGCTGAGAAATGTCCAGAAAGCATCCAGACCTCTCACACACAAGGCACATGCTCTGACCATTATGCCATCTTACTAATGATTCACAAGTTTCATCAATAATACCATTGAAATAATAGATTTTGATATTATATGAATCTATGGTCTACCAGTATTTTCCTTTTTCTTGAGAAGTTTTTCAGGCAGAGCTGGTTCTTGTGGCAAGACTCTTTCTGGCTTGGCATGTTCGGCAGTTTTCTCCGTATGTGCTGGAATGAGTGGCTCTTTTTTCTTTGTTAGTTTATCACTATGGTCTGGTTTAAGTGGTTCCACAGGCTTCTTTTCCTCTGGAGCCTTGACTTTCTGGCTACCTGTACTGGAGGGTGGTGGTGGCTTCTTTGGTCGAGGCTGCATTGGTAGATAATAAAAAAATCAGCTAGATTCTTGAATGTTTATACATTTGTATTTGAAAATAATTTGAAATGAATTTTTAGGCTTTATTTTTACATTACATGTAGTGTAATATGAGAGTGACTTAGCACATCAGTGAAAAGGCCTATTTGATATCTTGACAGTAAATAAAATCTAAATTTTATCTTACTGTCTTTCTAGACTAGTTAAGAAGTACATCTAAGATTAGTAAAAACTTTCCTTATAATGAGTGTGGAGTATTGAAATTTCAACGAGGTGACATGACTCACTGTCCACGACACTGAATCCGGGCCCTCAAGGTGGTATTTTACAACCCAACATGAATTTATAATGACATTATTTTTCTCGCATTATTTCAAAGAACAATGTGTACAGTGTACTTATTTTTTTTAGGAATTGTATCTGACACAAAAACAGAGAAACTAACAGAGCATGACATCATACATTTAGCTGTAAAAGCATGGTGACGTCATTCACAATGTAAGACAGAATAATCTCACACAGCTGTCTCACACTGGTTAACACGGTCTCACGCCGATTATCATGCACAGAAAAATTCTAATTAGATAAAGACGTAGAGAGGAATAAATCCAAACTTCATTATCTACAACACTTCACTTCTATGAATTGCTTTGGCAAATCCCTAGATATAAGATGAATATACATACATGTTTAGTTTAATAGAAATAAGAAAAGCTTAACACATGTCATGTTCAAAGACAATATCAAATTCAAAACGGGAATAGGTATACTATCACTGTAATAAAACTGCACATTTTTTTTCTTATATATGATATATAGCATACTGTCAAACCCTTAAAGTATTAATTCAAGACTATCCCTATTAATAACAGAAATAAGAACAAGTGTTTATTGCTTCAGAAGATATCAATAGTTAGTTCCATTAGTTCTGATGTTCTTTTTAAATGTAAAGCTGTTCTCATTTATTGTAAAATATATTAAGTAACATAAACTTAAGAATGTAAATATTTGTACACTTCTCATGTTGTTTTATACTTGTATTAGCTGTGCTGTTAACATATCACTCAAGAATCTTTCACTTATATGGAGATGCCACCATGTAACAGCACAGAGCTAAAAATATGGCCCATGCTTGGCACTTATTGCCAGTGAGCAGTTTGGGTTCTTTAATGTGTCTACAACTACTGTGACACAGGACCTCAGTTTTTACTGCCTCGTCCAAAGGACAAGAAACCAGCTGAGCATGCAGCATGGACTTGAACCCACAACCTCATGATTAGAATATTGTTGAATCTAGAGCAACATAGCATGGCGCTGCACCATGCCCTTTTTCTGAAACGCCATGCCCTTTCTTGTCAGTGTCATGCCCTTTTCTATTCCAAAAACATGACCTCTAGGACTTATACACTAAACAAGATGAAAATTATTAAATCTATCTGTTTCTTAAGCAAAAGGTGTTCTATTATCATTCAATGAAGGGTATTTTAAATGAGTGTAGAGGATAAATATAAGAACACATTTTGTGCAGGTGCCCTAAAAACCAATCTTTACGCGTTATAAGTGCCCTTTTGCATATGAAATTGTGGGCCCTTTTCAATTCCTAGATTCAACACTATAGAAGGTAAACATGTTAATAATAGCTCAATCTTAATTCTTAAGTTTTTATAAGATACTGGACAACTCTGTCACTACTGTAAAAAAGTAACTGATACATTCACTTACAGAAGTATGGTGCAATCAAAAATGACACCAAGGGTGTATTAATTAATCAATATACATATCTGTATAATGAAACAAAATATGGATAAGTTTAAATATGGGACCAAAGTTGACAAACTGATAAATCTACATTATTACATACTCATATATGAAATACCTACTTCATAGATTAGTTTAAATATGGCACCAGGGGGGATACACTGAGCAAACTACACATGGATTGTTTCTCTAGATATGGCACAAGGATAAATGAATCATTGTCAACAGATAGGTAACAGGCTCATTCACATAGAAATGATATGTATCAGTCAGAATAGGACATGTAGAGATTTGGTGGAGAAATGGTTGATACACCGAGCGATCTATTTACATTTACACATGCATACCTACAAGTAAAACCTCTAGTTATATCACAATAGATTTACAATGTGCAGTGGACAATACAACAAAAATAATGGAGCAACATGCAAAGTTTATCCAGAATATATACATACATCTGAATTCATTTTTGTTTCTGACTAGCTCATGGAATATTGTTTAAATAAAATTACAAAGCATCCCAAGAAAACCCCTGACCATGATCTAGTATACAAGATCAGTTTCAGAATATTCATCTATGTTGTAGAATTCACCATCCTCCTTTGTTACTCTCTTATTTAACACACAGATATATCCCTAATTAACCATTTCCTTCAACAATGTGCACAAAACAAAACTTCTCCAGCTCTTGTTGCGATTGTATATAACAGTTAACTAAGGTACTGTAGGATTATCATGCATTGGAATAGTTGTCAATTAGTTCTCTGTCTGGAAAAACACATACAGATGTAGTGATATAACACAGCTGACTTTATTAGGATGAGCTCAATGTTTAGATGTTTGGATTTTAGGGTGGGGACTGACAGTACCTAGTTAAAAGTGCAAGCAAGCAAAATAAACTAAACAAAATAAGTGATTCCACAATAATCATAAAGCATGACTACAATGATGGGTGTAACCTTCACTTCATGCAAACCAGAAAAAACCTAAGGCTAGTCATTGTTATGTGCTTAAATGTTCAGGCTAATATCAAAACTTTATACTAGATCAAAAGCTGAATAAAATACTAGGTGATGTCTGGAGTCAGAATATTACAAATGCAAGAAGTGATGTTGTTGTAAAATGTATCAGATGTATAATTCATGACACAAGAGAGAGATATCAATATATGATATAACTGAGAGATTGGGTTTTTCACAGTTGTTTGGATTTTCAGAAAATGAAGACTATTCATGGTAGAGAATTTAAAGAGTAATGCATTATAAGAATATGGTAGTACTGTAGTTTGAATTTTGTTCATTATAACACTGATTAAGAATCCACTCACGAAGAGATGAGAAAATTATATATTCAAAGTGTGATAATAGTAAATTGTGTGCTATACTGCATGTTCTAAAAGGTGATGCTTTAACTTTCATGATTAAATCAGTGTTGTTGTTTTCTCATTAGTAAGAAAAGCAGGTCAGAACACCTGTTTTAAGAGGACAGTTAATTCAGTTAATTACTGTACAAGGTAAGTGGACACCTGTTCTCCAAGTTTAAAAAAAAAGAAAAAAAAACCCAACAGAACTCTAAACACGCTACAAAGTCTGTACATCATTCTACAATAGTAAACTTAACTCTTCCCTAAAGCAAAAACTATCAGTACAGAGAATTCATTCTGCTTTAATAGATTATCTCTAGTAAAAACTGACTGTATAACTTCAGAGAGTGGGTAGATTTTCTGATAGTTGCACAGTGTGAAGGGAGATAACTGAAAGTGGACATACTTGTGGTGGAATTTTGCTGATGGCTGAAGACCTAGTAAATTTGTCAGATCCAAGCTGAAATATGCAAGTGTCAATACATATGATTGTGACATGAATCAACATTAGCAGGGTTAGCAGGTATACTTCATCAACAAGAATGAAACTTCCATGGCATAATACTGGGTCAGTTAGCTAAATGGATGAGTACTGGCTCACTGTGTACATCTGCGGCATAGTAATATCAGTGGTCACACCAGGTTATAAAAGCAATAATCATAATGAGACATCATGCTATGACTTTTCATGTCTATGATGATACATGTTCTCCTAATGATCACAATGGTGCCAAACAAGTTCCACTACACAGCATGTGTTACTAAGGAGGAATGTGTTTATAAGAAAATCCTACCAGAACAAAAGAAAATGGAAATATCACTCAACTTTGCTTATACTTCATAAAACACCAAGGGGAGTGAAAATAACATATCTTGTGAATAACGAGATATAGCCTTACTTACAAAATGGAAAAGGGTCTTAGGAGAATGTCTTACATTACAATGATTTTGATTAACAGTTGTAAAGAAGAAAAAAAAACGACTGAGGACAATTACACATAAATTTATCATTTGGTGCTTTATTTCTGAAATATTGTGGATATTGATGTTGTCAAGTAAACCTTATCTTTGACAACCAAATCACTTTAACTACGCGGAGATAAAAAAATGCACCATGATGATGAAACTCTATACAAGATGAAACTTAATTAGTAAATCTTGTAATAAGATTTGGGTTTTCAATTTTAGAATTCAAAAAATCTAATAATGGAACTCTTGCTTCTTAAAGCTGAACATTTCAAGTTAAATTTTGACCTATACCAAGTCATGATAATAAATTTTCAAGTTCCCAATATTTCAAATATCTTTCATTATCCATAAACAAACTTGTATGCTAAGCTGACACCATCATGACAACGTATGATTAACAATTACATGTTGTTTATTTGAAAAATTTAGAATATTCAATCTCAGGTTAGATATTCAAGGCTTACATAGCTTTTACAACATGACCTACCTCCTCTGGCGGTAGCATTTCTACAAAGTTATCGGGAAATACGCCAACTTTCCCATTAAAATCTACTTTCCACCATCCTTGATCTTCCAGGTCTGTTTGAAGGACATTTACTATATCATTCTCATTCAATGTCAATTCATCATCATTCTGGGCGTCGTAAGAATACCTCACTATAGCTCTCTGTACTACTGCTGCTGGTGCTGTAATCAAAAGAATTCAACCATGAGATGACAACACAAAGAATGCAATATCAAACTTTTGGTATTATGAATCAGGAGATGCCAAGTTTCATATCATTTGGATTGATTAAAGGTTTTTGTTAAACTGTTGTTTTACATCAGACCCTAGAAGCTTTCTCTCATATAGAGATGTCACCAAACACCAGTGAAAGGCTTCAAATTTAGGCCTTTACCTAACTTAAAGCTACTAAACATCAAGGGACATTTAAGATGCCAACACCTGTGACAAGGGACATTAGTTTTACTATATCATTTGAAAGACAGGTACATGTAAGGCTAGCCACGTCCGCTGAGGCTTGAACCTCAATTTCCTGGTCTGAGGACCAGCATTCTATAATTTCCTGGTCTGAGGACCAGCATTCTATATGCATGGAGCTACGACCACCCTTAATTAACCAGCAGTAAAGTCTAAACTGCCTAAGCCACTCACTGAATCAAAGGACTTCTTGTCTTATGTGACCTTAATGTGTGGTTCCCAAATGGCTTTTTCCTATATAAATGAACTGAGTTATGAGATCACCTGTCATATGTGACCCTCCCCCCTTTTTTTCTCCCTTAGATGGTCTGTTAAAACAGGTTAGGCTGTGTATTTGTTAGACAAATGATGTAGTCTAACAGTACTCATAAAGAAAATATACAACTCTCCATATAAGACTCTGCTGCAGTAATTTACTGGAAAGTCAATCCAGCACATCATTGCATGTTTGGAATCAGGAATGGACTTCCTGTTATAGTTCTGGGTCTAGGGAAAACTAACTTAATCTTATCAGGATAAGCTAAAGGGATAACTCACACATAACAAGTTCCTTCAATTGAAGCAAACAAAGTATAAACTCCATATACTGAATCATAATGTTAGCAAATAACATTTTTCTTCCTACTGTTACTTTAAATGTTTCCTCAATATGATTTCCCACTATTACAATAAATGTTTCATAAATATACATACATGTATAATGTCACAGATTATAACAAAAGGGTCACAGGTTCAACCAAAGTAGTGGTATGACAGACCTCTTGTCCTGCAGATGAAACAGGGAAATCTAAAGTTCCTACATGTGTGTCAAGTATTAATTAAGCAGGCTAAATATCAGTTACTGCATACAGTAAGTTCTGTAGTATGGGTCTGAAAAGTACTGAGACACTTTATGAGATGGTGTTACCAGTCTTGCAACAGAAAGGGGTCAGATTGTTAGTGTTGAGATGTTACAGGACTCTAATACTCTAAAATGCAATGCACAATAAACAACAAGCAGTAACTTTAATATACTGGTGTGCAAATTTTCATACATAAAAACTTAAGTTGTACTGTTGTTGAATGACCCACTAAAGAAGCTTTCATTAACATGTACATGGGGATGTCGTCACCATATGCCAGTGAAGTGCCAGCCTCTACTGTGATATGGAAACTTGGGATTTAGTCTCATCAGCCTGGTACAGATTCGAACCCAAAACGTCACAATCAGAAGCTAAACATGCTATTCACTAAGGCCAGTGGCCCTCATACATGTGTAAGTGAACATTACAAGGGTCACTTATATACATATATCTTGCAAGTTATCATGATAAATGTCTGTGACTCTACAATTCAAAACTGAAATTTGAGAGTAAATTAGAATAGAAAGTAAAACCAACAACAACAATTGTGACAATAATAATAATCATCACTACTGGAATAATGAAAGTGATAAAATAACAAGTAAAATCAAAATATTCTTGATAGCAACAACATTACTGACACTAAAATATCAAACAATGTAAAACTTCACTCCACATATTAGTCATAAGCACATAAAAGATGAATATCAACATCAACATGAGAAATCAGGAAATATTTGAGTGATGATAAAATGTTTTACAAGGAAACACATGAAGTTGTACAACATTGTAGGATGTATCTCCTTGATGAAGTGATACAATGATGTTCAATGTAAGTAAATAGCTACAATGAATCGCAATGTATACACCTTAGAACAAGTTACAGTGGAACCTCGCCTAAAGACCACCTCACACAGGAGACCACCTTGCTATTAAGACCATTAGAATTCAGTCTGTGTATAATAATTTTGGTCTATTTCAACCTCACTAATCAGACCACCTCACTAATCAGACCAGTTTTAGCCAGTCACTTGGGTGGTCTTAATAGCAAGGTTCCACTGTAGTTAATCAGACAATGGTTTTCCTCATATTTTCTGTCACTGTTCTTATTTGATAATCTATATGACCTCCATGCATAGTTTGTTTGAGCCATTGCTGATTTTATGCACTGTAATGAATAGTGCAGCCTGAAATAAACCCCCCTCCCCCTTCCCCGGCAGTGCAATTGTAGAACAGTGAATGTCTTTCTCACTGTAAATCTTAATCATAATTTTTTTGCATTGTATAGTTTTACTATCAATTGATAAGGTTTAGCAGGGGACACAATGAAATTGTGTTTTAAACATTCATGTAGATAAAAAAAAAAATCAGTCAAAACGGCATTAACTCAGGTAACATTTGTAGACCAGAAAACCCCCTTCCTTCCTGCAAATCTACATAATGGAGAGTTGCAATAGCAAGACTCCATCTACCGAAATAGAGACAGATAAGTTGACTCTAGAAACCCCCATACAAAATCCTTGCAGGGGCGTGGTCAAATTCTAATAGCTCATATTCTTTTATTTTGTTATTCATTATAGCAAGAATATATCCCCATCTCCCATGTGTTTTCAAAATGCTATCTAGAGAGGTTAGAGACCATATGACCCTGATTTTAAGTCAAAGGGGTATTACAAAATGTACATAGAATAGCACAAATGTCAAGATAAAACTCCATGAAAATCTGTAACTTCATATCAATTTCATTTGACAGTTTTACATCTATCAACAACAGGAAGTATGATTCCACACCCTATTCCTAAAATATGTGTATCTAACTCTAGGGTACTATTTACAAAGTCATAACCATTTAATGGAAGTGTTAGGTACATAAACACTATCTGTAACACCAAATTCTTCAAACAATGAAGTCGATGTAAAGGAAAAATTCAACTTGTGATAACAAAGGTACATGTAGAAGTGCGTTTGTGTGTTTTTTTTTGGGGGGGGGAGGGGAAGGGGGGGGGGGTAGCTGCATATTGTTAGCTTACACTTGATGATAAAATTTTGTGTACTGATAGTCAAATTGTGAATGTTATCATTTTTCTTAAATGTAAATGAAACTCACACTGGTTGGTGGCTTTTTAGATGTCTTATTTTCTACTATACATAGCTGAACATTTATATGTAATTAAAATTTTGCCTATAACCCTACTGAGGATTACACTGAATTGAGGATTGCACTATATTCACCGATAGTATGACCAAATTTCAAATTAGCTCTGATTTAGCACTGCCTAATTCAGTGTAAGTAGGGCTTGAAACTTATGATTACCTATCATTTGAGGCTAGTAAAATTAAGTTTCAGACTAGTTCTGTTTAATTAGTAAGTTATCTTTGGGAACAGTAAAGACTTCAGTTTTTGCATTACTATTTTCAGGAATATGTCATATACATTTGTAGGCAGTACACTTTGATCAGGGCAAGTTGAATTTGATGACCACTTGCTTTGTCTTGCAAGTGTATTCAAAAGTCAAGACCGAGGGCTGTCTTAGAGCGTACAGTTTTATACCACTTCCTTGTTTTATCATAAATAGGGTTCCATATCAAAATGAATGTGAGTGATGGATATCACAACTTCTGAAAACATTTCTTTAAAAGGGAAAAATACACGTACCAGTGCTCTATGGTAACTGAAAAGATTCAATCATTTGCTTGAAAGCAAAATGATAATCTATGACCTTCATATTATTGACATAATAGAGGAAAAAACCTGCACTGATATAAGAATGCATGTAAACTTTATTTGCAATGATATGACTATATGTTTGACAATTTATACCAGGATCAAATAAGCTACTATCCCATAAGCATGATTTTGTACCATTTTACTTTGCCTTGACTTTGAATGCACATGCAAGACATGGCAAGTCATCATCAAATTTAACTTACCCCAATTAAAATTCTCATATATCAAAAATTAAAGAGTTAGTCTACTCTGAAATTAACAGGCAACAAGCTGTCCAAAACATAACATGAAATTCAACAAAATTTTTTAATAACAAGAAATTCAACATTTTTTAAATTGGTAATACTGAACAAGACATGTTTGTAGATACTTACATTTAGACTTGGGTTTACGGCTCTCCATTATGATATAAGTGTTTCATGTGTCACTGCATGTCCCTTACAAGTGGTATGCCTATACTGTGTGTTATGCTACAAATCTCTAGTATTCACTTAATATCTAAAGTTAACATTTCATGGCTTAATTTCCCTGTCTATTTCTGTTGCCGTCACTGGTATGTATATATACATGAAGCTATTTAATCCTATTATAGCTGCACAAAGGTTGTAAACTTAAATAACTGCTATCAGCACAGACGGGATCAATCCATACTGTAAAGTCTAACATTGAGGGTGACTGATCTAAGTCAACAAGCTAAATATTGATATCAATGTATACATGTGATGTAGTGTGTTAGCTAAACTATCAATCTACTCTGTTATGTAGCCAAATCAGCTGATTCTTCCTAGTGTTTTTTAATGATTTGGCATAGCCCTACCCACAAGGTATCTACTTTTACACATTGGCAGAACATTTACTGTTCTTTGAGAAGCATTTCTGGATTGTTACCATACAGTGCAAGATGTGTAGCTCTTTTACCATAGACCGATCTGTTTTAAATTGTTGAATAAAAAGTGCATTCTGATATAGGGCCAACATGTACATTCTTGGAATCATTTTGATTACAGTAAATGGTAGCAGCATATCATTTCACTTTGAAGTTAAATTATACATGTACTTGAAAACTTCATGAAGTAAAAACAATATCATCTAAACAAGTACATGTATAATGCTTAACCCCATTACACTTCACTACTGTAAAACTTCAGAATAAAGGAGCACCTTAATTGCAGGTCATAACTGTCGTGTGACCATCTTTAAAGATATCTTAAAGAAGTTTAGTTTTTCTGTCCAAGAAAAAATTAATTCCTTACTTGACCAAAATCACATCAAATGATAATAGCAAATGGCAAAGGTAAATAAGAGATAGAACATGTTTGATAAACATTTGTCACAGTGACCTGGCATACACAAGCCTTTGTGCTCTATAACCATGATCACTTAAGTAAGTAAATTTCAACTATGACTTAGTTGACAGACAGATAAAGATCACTAACCCTTAATTCAGCATTACTTAATGTAATGGTACCCTAATCCCTCACTAAGTTGCGATTACACTTGTCAAATTGGTATACTGATCTTTTCCTTATTTTTCAACCTTTATTTTTTGTTTTAACCCTTTCAACACCACAGACCGAAATAAACTGGTCGACAATAGAAAAGAGCATACCATTCATACACTTGGGGTTGAAAGGGTTAAGGACTTATTGAATAAGGAGTTGAATTCCCAACATAATTAGTAGGCAATAATGAACACACTAACCATACAACTACATGTATGGTATCAGAATTTTAGGTGAATGTGTCATGAATTTCTATTACTAATTTACTACAACATGTAGTAATCTGTGACCTTTGACCTCCTCACCTGTCCTGACAGGTATACAGTGCTTACTCACTCTTACTGAGTGTATGACTACAGATACTTAATACATCTGACTTAATCTTGAATCAATGACATATTTCAAACTTAAGTAAATATTTACATGTTCATATATAAATAAGTAGAATACCCTAATTCTCTTTTATATCATCCCTAACTTTTAAATGGGTTGAGATCAGAAAACTCTTTATTTTATTTAAAGCTCACTTGACTAAAGTTGGACTCCATTTTATATCACTAACTCTAACAGATAAAACACACATGACAGACAGTACTATTGAATGCTTTCATAACATTGGATCACTTGGTTGTTTTGTTGTACATGTATTGTTGTCTAACATCCCATCCAAAAATATTTCACTTATATGGAGACATCACCATGTGCCAGTGAAGGGCAACAAATTTTGTCTATGCTCGGGACCAATGGGCTTTTAGCAGGGAGAGTTCTTTATCATGCCAACATTTACTTTGACACTGGACCTCGGTTTTTACTATCTCATATGAAAGACAGGGACGGCCAAACATACTGGTACTGTGGCTTGGACTCAAGCCCTGGACCTCTCGTTTTTGAGTCAAACATGCTAACCACTAGGCCATAGCATCCCTCATGGGATTACTCATACTAACAATAATTTAGTTTCCTATACAATGGCTGTGGTCACTAGAGTTTTAATGTACCTGGTACACATCCATGCAGGGTGAAGAGATGCAGATGTATATCTCTGTCTGCAATGTGACCAGGATGTTTTGCTTCGATCATCATTACCATTTCACAAGTACTTATTATGCTACATGTATTTTCAACCTATAAAATATTTCAATTACACCATTGGAGTATAGAGTTGAGACAAACTTAAGAGATTTTTCTTTACACATGCTAAGGAATTCATCCTATGCTTCGAGGGACCTGAAGTGTCAACGATTATCTTGACATGCATACTATCACATCGAATGACAAGAAATGCTACTGAACCATAGAGCTAGTAGGACCTCATTCTGAAAGACTGTTATGTAGTGTAGTATGTAATACGTAGCCAGTGACTAGACGGACTTCACCTTACACACACTTAGCTTACTTAATAATATGTTCTTATCAAAAGAGAGAGAGAGAGAGAGAGAGAGAGAGAGAGAGAGAGAGAGATTGTAACATATAGCACAGTTTGAGAGAGATTTGTAACAAATACTGTTTTAAGATATACTTTAATTCTAAAAGTAGACACTTTGAATTAAAGATATTTGAAATAACAACAAAATTTAACTATTTCAATAATAATACTCAAAAGAATATTCCAAAAGTAACTATTGCATGAAAATTTGAACAAAGTCATAATTAATTTAGTTAACAATATAAATGCCATGGGCTGACTAACAACAAAAATGTAATAACCTTAGATAACAACTTCGATGAACATTTTGATAAACTAAATTATTTACAGAAACCTTCATTTTATTGATATACAGTGTATACTCATCCATAGGGCTTAGAAAGATTATGTTACCTAATATCCCCTTTTTGGAGGTCATAAGTGACACAATAACCTCATTTGAAGTTCATATGTCATTAAATTTAATATAAATTACAATAATCCCTAAGAGATTATGTTCCCCTGGTATCCTGTTTTTGGAGGTCACAAGTAACATCATAACCTCATTTGAAGGCCATATGTCATCGGGTTTAACATTGATTGCAATAATCCATTATACTTATTATGCCAGGTCAAATCACAAGGTTATGAAATCTATCATGTATAAGGTCTTATCTGTAAGAAGCAAGAGTTTGATTGGTTACAGTGCCCCTAGCCCACTTCATTCCTTTACAATTACATGTATACCTAGGCCCACATCTGCCTAGGTCCTGTTGATTTCCAATGATTAAAGAAAACATCAAATAAGATTGCTTCTTACACACTAAGTTAAACTGAAAGGAAAACCATCAGGTACCAGTGGCAGATTAGGCATTATATCATTTGAGTCATGAGCCCCCCCCCNNCCCCCCCCCCCCCCCCCCCCCCAAAAGAAAATTAGGAGAACAATATGTTCAGTTACAAATTATGCAAAAGGAGGAGCCAGCATAACAAATAAAATATTTGGGTCTTGTTGATGTCAAGGTCCCAACAAGGTCCTAACCACACTTAGGGAGTCTAACAAGATGTTATGACTGGTGCATAAAAATGAAGTCAAGGATGACATAGGTCCACCCAAATAATGAGCAAAGGACAAAGCTATAAAAATGCACAAACAGGTTAAAACAATGTCAGCAATAATATGATAAAGAGGAAAGCATAATTCAGTGTTCTCCCAAGGGCCATATGGCACATAGGTACCATCGTGATATTTCAATTAACCCCCATGCTATCTGCATTGCTCCTATTCTATTTTTCTCTAATCTCCCTCCCCAATTTTCCTCTCCCATCAACCTATTTTTTTTCATTTATATATCTAATAATTACTGACCAAGTTAGGGATTCACAAATTTATTTATATACAAATATTACCTATATTTCATTTCCATGGGCAACCATAATGTAAAGTACTATGTGGCACAATTTACATTTCCCACTTCAGGTCTAACACACATTTAAGTACCACCATGCTAACCTAAATTTCTGGAGAGAACACTGCCTATACAAATGTTAAATATATTAAATAAGCAGGTATATGAGGAAATCCACGGACTCCTGTTATACCTGATATACATTAGAGTCGGTTTATAACGGATCGGCTTAAAGCAAATTTTGTGCTATAAAGAAGAGAAATTAAATCCCCGAAAAGAATGACTATATTTATATGTGTAGTAAATTCTGATGCTTAAAACAAAGGATGCCTATAACAAAGTCAAAAGTCAATCCCCTTTGACTTCGTTATAGACCAACTCCTCTGTACATGTAATGTAGATCATCTATTTGGTTTTGGCCCAATACAGTGACACAGTTTCTATTGTATTAAGATTTTAAATAAAGAGTTCATCATAAGGGAGGAACTAAATGATGGTGGGCCTCTAATGCACAACCTTTAATCTGGATCCTTTAGGACTTAGGTAAATAAGAATGCATCTAATTCAGCTCCTTTTCAAAAGACTCAGAAAAAAAATCAAAAGACTCAGAAAAAAATATTTTAAATTACAGTCTAACCTGCCTTAGTGACCCACTGAATTAAAGGAAAACCTGTCTTATGTGACCTAATTCAGTTCCCAAAAGGGGTTTTTCCTATATAAATGACCTGAATTAAGAGACCACCTGTCATATGTGACTCTTTTTGCTCCTTCCCTTGGATGGTCTATTAAAACAGGTTAGACTGTGTTTTCGAATATTACTAAAACTATATCCTGGAGGATGGTTGAAAGCACTTGATGCCATCTTAGTCTATATTAATGCTGATAAATTTGATATAAATAACCCTACAGGTTTGAGGAAAATTGTTATTTCTGCCCCTCTTCCTTATTGAAATACCAAGATCAATATCTTCAAATATACAAAATATTTTACGAGTTCAAAAATTTTTCTTTTCCTTTAAAACACAATATGAGGGTTATCATAAAGATATGCAAATGTGATGTAAAATTGAGCTTATCCCTGTGAACTAAATGCTGTTCCATTGCTACATAAAATTAGAAATGTAACATACTTAGACAGCAAAAAACCTCAAATAGATGATAAATGATTTGGAACCTTCAAAGGTAAATGACATCATCTATAATGTCAGTGTTATTCATATCATCATCAGTGTAAAATCTCTCACAAGTACTATTCTGTTCATCAGCATAATCTGTGTATTCTGCTGTAATGTCAGTTTCAACATCTGTGTAAAATTTCTCACTTTCAACTGTAGAATTAGGGGATAGAATTACCCTCTCTTGGTGTTCGGAGTTCCTTAGATCTGATTGGCCATCTCTGGAGACATTTAAGCTTTCAAGTGTACTGTCACCTTCAGCTTGATTCTGGTTGAAGTTAGGTGATTCATCCTTTCTTGCCTCTGTTCTCATTACTGGTAATGTGAACAATTTGGGATACCTGTTACCATCCTCTTGCATTACGGACTTTGTTATACTGCCAGCAACGATTTCATCTGTAAACATTTCTTCACTAGAGCCTGACTGATCTGACAGGTCTTTTGAAGAATGCACTACTTCATCATCACCATCTTCATCATCATCATCATTCGCCTTGATTTCATTGTAACTTATAACCTTGTCATATAAGTTATCATCATCATCATCAGCATCACTTATATCCATATCATTTGAGTTACTGTCAGGGAGTTGGTGCTTATTATCCTTAGGCCCCTTGGTGGTGTTGTGCATGTCTTGTGAGTTGTACAGGTAGCTGGGATATCTCTCCTGGGCCTCTATGCTTACATCTTCACTTGTACTCACTTCCTCATCCTGTGAGTATTCTGACAAAGATATATACCTCCTGACATACTCTTCCTCTGATTCTGAACTATCCACTTGTAGTGACAGGTTATCTATTGGTTTGAGGGCTTCTCTGAGGAAGGAGTCCAAATTCCTGGTCATTTCAGTATCGCTTAACGTTGGTGTGAGAGTAAGGTTAAGTTTTTTGACATCATTAACCATGCTTAATATCAAGTTAGGTGAATCTGGTGAGAGTTGGATGTCATTCTCATCATGCAGTGATAAGCTGTCATCAGACTTGACCTGTTCATAGTTATTATTTGACAAATGACTATGGTAAACATTCCACGCTAAGTTAAACAAGGTCTCTGGACCTCGGATTTTGTCATTAGTGTAGTTTAGAAATCCGCCAGGGTAAAAGCATGTACCCTTTTCTTCCTCACTTGTTGAATCAAACTCATCCTGGGTAGATAAACTCATCAAATTTTCAATGATTGTTTTGGCATCTCTCTCTGGGGAGTTTTCTTGAATATCCTCAAGTGAATACTTAATTACCTCATCTTCTGTGTTGTCTAGGCAACACTCTGGTATCAGTAATTTTGGGGTGTTCTGTTCTTCAACATTTTTGAAGAATGTTTCAACTGTGTTCTGTACAAGATCAAAGTTTGTAAATGACCAGTTTGGTTTCTTGATTTCATGTATGCCCTTCTGTGATAGGCAAGATTCCTCTTTACTATATAATGCCTCCTCTGTATTCTGGGACTTATCTGTACTTTCACTACCCCCTGGTGGTGACTGGAGGCGTGTGTCAGGGTAAGTGAATTGATCAATCTCATCAGTCCCTGCTATCATATCTCTGGTATCATTTTCACTGTCACTTGCTCTATAGGATAAAAGCATTACTGGCATCTTATTTTTTGCCCTCCATCTGAACAGGTTACGCCATGAGAATCTTTTCTTCCTCTTCTCTGTACAGTCTCTAACAAAGTCACTATCCCTACACAGCTGACTAGCTTTTACAGATCTTTTGGCTTGCACATGTAAATCCATGGGTTCTTTTGTAGAACATTCATATTCTCTCTGTACTTTCTCTGAAATACTCTCTATTTCTGCTTCTGAAGACTCTACTGTATAATTTCCACCTGTAGTAGATAAAGTGTGTCCCTCTTTATTTCCATAGATGTCTGTACTTTCATCCCTGTATTCATTTGCTGAACCATTTGGTAATGTAGGACTAGACATTGGTGAACTAGAATATCTTGGCTTTGACCTTAGCTTTACTGGTGTTATTTCAGGTGAAACAAGGTCTTGGCTATCTTCCATGGTAGTATCATAACTTAATAGTTCTGATATAGGGGATGTTCCAACATCTTTCTTCTCTACTAACTTTTTACCAGTGTTCGGTTTCTTGTTCAAATCTCTTTTTGGGTTATTACTTCCTGTCCCCTGCTTCATTAGGGTGTTTGCTACACTGTTATTTTGTGTTTTAGAGGATAATTTTTCATAATTAGATGAATGCTTATGATCATGAATGTTTCTGGTTATCTTAGGGGATACCCATGGTCCATCAACTGTGGTTATTTTCCTTGCTCCTTTTTCCTCTTCTACAAAAGATACATTCAACATATCACTGCTTCCAGCAGCAACATTTGATGACCAAGAACTGCAATATGATGTTTCATTGTTAATAGCTAGATTCTGATCATCAAATTCATCATCTTCTTCTTCATCATCATCATAGTTTAGTGCATCTGTCAAAGTCCTCAGTAACTTGTCTTCGTATCCATCAGCTATGTCCTTTAGATGACTTCCATAATCACTCTGGCTGTCATCACTATCTGGAATATCATTAGATCCTAGCTCCTCTGAGTCCTCTGAATCACCATGGTCTATGTTCACCTCAATCTCTGTCTGTGCATCACTTATGATAGTTTCTATAAAGTCCTCCAACTCTTGTGTATCTATCTCTGTTTGATTTCTACTGTCTGAATACCCTATGCTGTGATGTGATCTATCAGGTCTCTTCAGAGGTGAGACATGGGCTTCTGATGTGTCTGGAGACCTACTGATCATCATTATGTATGGATCCTCCTCAATAGATGATACAGGATCTAATGGTTTCTCAGAGCCTTGATCACTCAGTACTGTAGGAGTTACCTGTTGTAGTGTTAATTCTTTTTCTCTATGGATACTCTGATCCTTGTCCATATGAACATCAGATACATCTCCTTTATTTTCTACATTAGCTTCATCTCTTTTCTTGTCAAACAGTTGATAACGTGTTGCAATGGCCTTAAGAAAGGGAGATAAATGAGTAGACTGATTCAGTGAAGACAAGTAGCCATCCCTTGCACATGTTGATTTAGCCTGTCTCTTTGGTCCGACGTCTGCTGTATAACATGTCTTACTATGCCTACCTGGAAGTTCTTTTTCTGTTTCTTGTCTAGGATCTTGTGTTGGAGATTTATCTTTTTGGGGTAGACTGCCTTTTATGACTTCAAAACCACCACCTACTTGGGTACAATTTGTATTCTCAGGACTAGCAGTGTTTGATATGTCCTGCGCCTGAGGCATGTAGGGTGAGTTATCCCAGCCTGTATCACTCAGATTTTCAAGTGCTATTGGTCTAAGTGATCTGCGATATTTTAATGCTTCTCCTGGTTTACTTTTCATGTAAGCTCCTAGCACTGGGGCACTGCGACAATTGTCAGTTTTGGTATGTGACATTTTCTTAAACCTCAGTAGCTGATTCCCTTCTTTGTCAGAATTTCCAGAGACACCTGCCAATGGAGAAACACCAGGTTCATATGTGCACACATTGACCTGTGTTTGTAACGAATGCGATCCATGGACGTACGTCCTCTGTTCATAACTTGGAGTCCCATGTTGAGCCATGTTATTACTATTGCTAGGAAGCTGTATTTCAAAATTCTTCTCTCCTCCATTCAACATGTCTTTAGTTTGGCCTTTGCTTTGTAAATTCATGGACCTTTTCAATTTCATTAATCCCGATAGTAACTTGTTCTGTTTAGGTTTTGGTTTACCATTCTTCTCTGTACCTTTTCCTTTATGATGGTTATGAAGCCAACTTCCCGAGATTTCACTTAGGCAGACATTTTCCTGCTCAGATAAATTAGCATCTGTAGCAATGCATTCATTTTCTTGTAATATTTTGTCTTCAATTTGAAGTTTGTGCAGATCGATGGCACAATTATTTGTATTTTGGTGGGACCTATTGACATCAGGATAGCTAGTAAAGGATGACAGAACAGACTTTAGGGCACCTGTTGTGTGATAGAAGTTAGCTGAGATGTTTTCTTTGTTTGAATCATCTAATACACTGTCATATTCTATCAGGTCATCTTCTGACACAGGTCTTTCTACTTGCTGAGCAGTCAAAAGTCTTGGTTTGATGTTCCCTATTGATTTGTTACTTACATGCAATGATGGTTCACCATACTCATATAAGTCTTTCTCTTCCATAGGTGATGAGTCTTCATCATACACATTTAGAATCCAGTTAAAACTGTCATCTACTTTACTATTGTCTGTAGTGTTAGGATTAGATGATTTGTCGTGCACATGGGTATGAACAGTGTCAATAATGTTTGTGGTGTTCATAGTTATCTGATTATTGTCTATAGCAGTGCCCTTCACCATATGCAATGCAGTCAGAGGTAAACCAGGGTGTGAAAATGGGTCTGTGGAGAAACAGATAACAAACAAATAGCAAGGCTGGTAAAGTTTAGCAAAAGAAGTGAAAATAGAATCATATTTCTGTAGTTTGTTCATATGATTAATATATCTCCATAATACCATATGGTGAAGAGATTTCCTTGTGAGGTATATATGGAAATGGCTGTTGCCTTAAGAGAGGTATATATGGAAATGGAAATGGCTGTTGCCTTAAGACCAAAATAAAGCTGGGAATGACAAAAGCAATCTGAAACTATTAGGTAAGAGGAAAATTTGAAAACAAGCTGGTACATAAGAGCATGTGCTCTGATATCTGTTGTAAATCTGTTCATCAACTTTTTAATCAGATACTTATCAAGGTTAACAGTTTGAAATACTCTAAAAAAAAAGCTGATATTCCACTAAAATACTTTTCACATACGGTATGGTATTGTTGTTTAACGTCAAACTCAAGAATATTTCACTCATATGGAGATGTCACCTTGTGTGGGTGAAGGGCTACAAATTTTGCCCATGCTCAGCACTGCTGGCCATAGAGCAGGGAGGGTTCTTTAATGTGCAAACACCTACTGTGACACATGATCTTTGTTTTTACTGTCTCATCCGAAAGACAGGGACGGCCGACCGCGGAGTGGCCCTACTGTAATTTGGGACCTCATATTTTACTGTCTCATCCAAAGGACTGGAAAAGCCAGCTTCCTCTATGGTGTAAATTTGAACCCAGGACCTAACAAACAGAAGGCAGACAAGTAGAAAATGGAACCACACTAGCTATAGATAATATAAATAATTAAAACCAGGAATACATCTCACATCTTAGTTATCAATCACCGAGATTTCACCTAACGAATATCTGGCCCTCACTATGTTTGGTTTATCATGATTTAAATGTTAAAGCAATACAATGTTTAAATATCTTAAACATTGACATGCATTTGGCTCATTGCTTACCATGTCTTTAACTACAGTTCTATGAACTTACTTGAAAACACAATATGAACAAAGCAGGAAGAGATTGACACATTACTAGGGATGTTGGATAACGATGAGTGTTAGATAATACTGGGTATGTTAGAAGGATGACTATATCAACAAAAGGGGGATATTATAAAAGAGAGTACTCAAAGGCCCATGTAACATGTATTTCCTGCCAGGAAAAGTATATCATGCAGAGATATGTAATTATTTCCTTAAAAAAAAACCCCTAACATTATCATCTCACACTGAAACTAAGAAATGTTTAAAAAACCTACCAGTACTTGTCTTTTCTCTTTTAACAACCGGTGCTGGAGCCTCTTCCATTTTGTTTCCCTGTGAAAATCAGATCAGAAAATGTGAAAATGATATCAGAAAACAATCAAAATATGTAAAGTGGACATCCACTTGACCTCTACAGTTGGGGTCAAGTACTACACTGGTGTAGCTAAAATGATATTACAGATCATATATCATCACAGCTGAACTCATATTTGAATCAAACAACTCTTGTCCTAAGG
This sequence comes from Pinna nobilis, assembly GCA_016161895.1. NCBI lineage: Eukaryota > Metazoa > Mollusca > Bivalvia > Pterioida > Pinnidae > Pinna > Pinna nobilis. The sequence continues at coordinate 8,662 of JACSZP010009081.1, read as the reverse complement.
TACCGTGCACAACTTCACCGACAATATCAGCTGTAAAGACAATAGGATACAGCTGAAAGTAGTAATTTAGAGTTATAATGGACTGAATAGAACATGAATTGTTAAGAACATTTATGTATGACAACTGAAGTGAGACCAGATTGTTTGGAAATACAAATATGGCTCAAATGATATAGGTTGTGTTGTTGTTTAATATTCTACTGAAAATCTTTCACTAATATGGAGTCATCATCAAATGCTGGTAATGGTGTAACATTTTAGTCTATGCTTGGCACTTTAAGTAAATGAGTGTGAGGGATTTTCTATGTATTGACATCTACTGTGTCTCATCTAATGGAGAGGAAAAGTCAGTCGCTTTAGCAGAGGGTAGAACCCAATATCTCACAATATAACACTTTACCTCATAACCTTAACTACTCTTTTCAAAAATACAGATGAATATCATTCATTTTCAGAGATCATAAATAGGTGGCACAAGAATAATCATGAGCATCTCCTTTGCCCTTTGAAGGTCCAAAAATTTATCACCAAATCAAAAGTGTTCTATGTGTCAGAAACGAAAAAACAAACCTAAAGAATGTCATATGTACTGAGAATTAGCAGTTACAAATGCATTAACTCCCTTTAGATTGATTCCAGAATGTAGCATGGAAAAATTAGAGGTACCTCCAAACAAAAACGAAAGATGCTTTAGAATAGAAAAAGCAATATGGATGGATGACCCATTATGGACAACTTAGGATGGACCATGCTTGACATGTGATCTGACCAGCCCAAAGTCAGACATGATGGTGGGTTGATACACGACATCAATAGATATTTCAAGAATTAGTAGAGAAAAAGATGGCTTGTAACACAAGTATTATAATGATGGTTGAATCAGGAAGTAATGTAAGTTCTGAGTACTTACTGGTACAACATATATAAGGTGAAACGAGTTATGAAAATATTATAGAATAGCATAGATTTAGACAGACTGTAGTAACTAGTATAAACTGCTCTAGCTGTTCTTATTATTATTCTGGATTAATTTCTATCTGAATCTGAATTGAAATACAAATGTATATTTTTTATATATAAATGTATAATACCATTGAGTAAGTGACCATGAAAATGATATTTTTCAGAGAGAGAATATGGTTCTGGTTAAGTGAATGAGTCATACATCACAACATCTAACTTATCAATTATATGCACATAAATAAAGTACATGTGTTTGGACTCCAGTTGGACAGTAATAACCATAACACATCATTCTTCATCATCAAATCATTTACAACTGGATGTAGACTCCTCACTATTCTATCAATATCACTGCAAAAACCTGGTTTAAAGTAAGACTGGGTGCCAAACCCTATAATGATCAACTCAATCTGAATCCATAATAACTGAATAGAAGCAGACAATATAAAAAACATTTCACATTCTTCTGGTGTAGATGCCAGATGCTTACTTTCATGATGAAACCTGGTGCATTATTATTAGAGAAAAAAAATTATTCATCATCCAAGAGGATAAGATTCAAAGCTTGAAACTTCAAATTTACAGAACTATAACAATCATCCTAATACATATACAGTTGAATCTTGAAAACTCGAACGTCGATCTCTCGAAATTCTCGATCTCTCGAAGTAAAGCTACGGTCCCGATTTTTTTCCCTCAATAAATTAAGCAAAAATAATCTCGATCTTTCGAACGTCGACGGCAAAATTTTCGATCTCTCGAATTAATCTCACAATCAAAAGCTTAAAATACCTGTATAATACTATCTCAATCTTTAGAGATGCGAATTTTTGGCAGATATTGTAATTACCAAGTGTTTATTTAGAAATCCAAATTGACGACAGTGTTATATTATTACAGAAAATTTACTTAAATGATGAGTGATGTGAACATTGTCAAGGAAAGGGGGTGAATTTGAGGGTTTGGGCGGTGGAATAGCGTTAAGCTGGAGAGTAATAGAATTTTTGAAAACTCGAAGTCTCGAAAACTCGAAGTTTTTCACCGGTCCCGAGCACTTTGAGTTTTCGAGATTCAACTGTATATTCTATTATCAAATTATCGTAACGCATCACAAATCAGACAACAGAGAAAAGATTTTCTGACTTCAACCCTTCACAGAACTCAGGGTCTGACCATGGTACACAACTTACTGCCATTTGGGACAGGCAAAATATGTCAAAACATGTATATGATTATTAAAGAGTCCTATAACCAGATAGACTATAAACAAATAACTACATCATAGGATAATAAATCTGTATGTATATCATTGTTTGGTACACTATAAAAAGGTGGTAGGCTTTTTGTTTACTGAACTGTGATTCTTTAAACTACCTTGAGATATTACATATTTACAGGAGAAGTTAGTTAGCCCCTTGCTCATAGATTAAACACAGAGAAACTTATTCATCATTTACTCGAGATTTACATACAAATGTTAACTGTAGCTATTGGTTATAAGTTTGAGCTCCATGAGTACAATAAAATATATTTTGTACTCGCAGATCTTGGCAAATGAAGGTAGAAGAATACATTTATGCTAAATACATGTACATACGAATTACCTTAACAGGAATCTGGGAAAATCAGAATTCATAAAATTCAGAAACTAAATGAGATGGAGCAATTTAAAAAAAGAAAACAAAACATATTGTAAACTTGTTAAATACAGTTCATTTTCAATTGTAACTCACAGGTAAATGCAACTTTATAGTCTCCATAAGAATCGATTAAAATGGCTTAAAAGTTAGAGTTTATCTTCATTACCGGTATTTAATCAAATGACCCACAGCAAGGAGTGATGTAAATAATAATAGTTCTTTCTCATGATTTCCAAAATCATTCTCATATATCATAACATTTCAAACACTGACAAACTGATAAAATGACAAACACAATAAACCTCCTTCTTTTGTTGAGATATTTCTTAAACCTATCTAGCCCCCCCCCCCCCAAAAAAAAAAAGATAAATATTTTCTTTTTTACAACATGTTAAAGTTATCTTGTAAAGAAGCTTTAGGGTGATAAAACTGTGTACTTAAAATTCAGACAGCAAATGTGAATTAACAAACAAACCTTAGATTTTGTGTTAAGGGGCTTTATTTCCTTCTTTAGACATAGATTAACTTTTAATGGACAACTTGTTTGAATGACTTCTTCACCCACAACAACCTCTTCTCAATGGATGCAGCATACAAGTAACATACACTGTATTCCAAAATAAGCCTAAACCCAGTAAAGGTGACACTTGTCTGATTACCAACTGAACTAAACCTTCCATCAGGAGAAAAGTTTATCCACACCAGAAATAAGTGCAAGCAGACACACAATGGTATTCATACACACAAACTATAAACACTTGGTTGGAACAGATTGAAGAGAAATCAATATACCTGCTCTATCGTCTTCTGTGTTCCCTGAGTTGTACGTAACTTAATAGGTCCTCCCTGGAATATATTTCCTAGTCCTACACCCATTATTTTCTTCCCTCTTATTTCTGAATCTTTGGGCTTCTCCTCTGTAAAGATAAACATGCAGCATAATATAATAAACTGGTCTGTGGAGAAACAACCTTGTCATTTGGAAGACACGTATCTTTTTCTTTTATTTATGAAATTTTCAAATGGACACACTTAAAGAACTAAAAACAAACAATACTTTTTCCTTTCTGAACAGAAAACTATTTTACACTGCTTTGTCTCTAGGAATTAAGTGAGATTTGTTGGCCTTCTTACAGAGATAGTCAGTGTATGAATTAAGTTTCATTTTATAGCTATGATGACAAAAGGTCAAGTAAGGTCTTAATCCTTTACAGACAACATATAAAAACGACTCCTTCATTCATTTTTTTTTTATTGTTTTAGTATTATGTTGGTTTTTTGTTTATTCAATATGCTTTATTTGTATGTTTGATTTCTCTTTGAAAGACTCCAATTAAGATCTCTGTGTCTCTTATACAATTGAATGGATATCAATGGTAAGGTAAATGAAAACATTTCACATGTAGATTTACAGATATATAGATGGCTGAACAGAACTAAATGAGAATTAGATCCATATTAAGACTCCTCTACACAGACTAAAGGGGTAAAATCACTTCACCCCTCCTGTATACCCCATCAAACCTCTGATGGTTAGAATGGTTATTTGTTACCTGTTGATGAATTTTTTTCTGTTTGATGCTCTGGCTCCAAATCATCTATCAGCTCAACAAAATTTGAGGGAAAGACACCTGTCTTACCATCTAACGTCCCTTCCCACCAACCATCCTCTTCCTAAAATATGAAAACAAAACAGAAACTAGTATCAAATTAGCCACATGCAAATGCCTTAATAGATGTTGTGCTGTTATGTAATGCAAAACTCAAGAATCTATCACTCATAAGAAGACATCACTGACTGGTGGTAAGGTGATTCAGTTTGTGGCATATGATTAGCACTTTGTGACATATGGAGTGAGGTAGCTGTAAACTAATGTGTTGTCACTGTTGAGGTTCTAACCCTTGTCCTCCTGGCTTTAAGATGAGCACTCAGTGCTCATCCTGGTTCTCAATCTCCCTTCGCAACTTTTTGCAACATTTTATCATGCCATTGTGATCACTTTTACACTCTGAATAATAACTGTAAGCAGCCACAAACAATTGAAGCATTCACATAAAGGTTTTATATTCAAAAGTAAGTACACGTATTATCTTCTATGAAAGTATAATGAAACAAATAAAATGTATCAAAATAAACAATGTAATATACAATAATGTTTATGCTTCACTCTTGTTTCTATTAGGGACAGAATGACGTTAGAGGACAATATCCCATGCTAACATCTATTCAGCATGAATGCAGAGCTATGTTCCATCACCATTGGAGATACTAGTACTGCATTAAAGTTTTCTGGTATCAGGTTGTACATATATTAGCCCCATTTGATAAATAACTGTGAATGAGAAATGATCAAAGGAGTCTTTGGGGAGATACTCCAGATTTCAGTATATATGCTCTACCTACTTTTGACATTTAGCCTTATGATTAAAGAAGATGTAGTAAGTATACATACAAATCTGCATTTGTTTAAGTTTTGAAATAACATGAATCACATCATACTAAAGTAATAATAATTTCATAACTTGGATTGTTGATGAAAGCTCACAATCCTTAAATTTGAGCTTTCTATCATACTCTGTGTGCTGCATTAAAATATATGTAGTACAGTAAAGTCGGTCTATAATGAATCCACTTCCAGCCTTTTCAGTGCTATTACAAAGAGGAATAAAATCCCAGAAAAAAATTACAATTTATCTATTCATGTAGTAAATTCCGATGCTTAAAACGAAGGGTGCCTTTGTAGTCCCCTTTGACTTCGTTATCGACCAACTCCACTGTATTAGCAATGTATCTCAATAGAAGTTTAGATTGTTACAGTTCTAGTGAAATTTTGTTTTAAATCTGAATGACAAACTTTAAGCCTAACATTTTCATAAAATCATTGTCACAGTTTGGTGATAGTTTTATTTCTACAAGTGGTAACGGCACCCCAATATTCAAAGACTAAACCTTCTAATTCCTGCTCTGTAGCTTGACATGGAATGAAATTCACCTAAAAGATGATACTGATCTACCTGTTTTGTTATTTCAACTATTTGCCCAACTTCAATCTTTAGCTCATCCTCATTTTCTGTTGGTTCATAATCAAACAGAACTTTGGCTCTCTTTTTGATATGTTGAGATTCTGTGAAATAAGAATAAGATAAATATCACAAATTAGTTCAAAAAAGAAAAAAAAAGAAATACCTACCTACGTAAATATTAGAAACAATAATAGTTAATTTTTATTGATATTCAATTGATATTATTGATATTCATTTTTATTAACTTAATTGAAAGTTTGAAAGTTGCTCAACTAAATGAAAGCTGCTAACTTACTTTTTTTGTCATTTTAGTCACACTCAACAATCCTTCAGACATATTGCTGGCAATACTGCTTCAATTGCAAATGTTGGAGGAAAAACTCCATCTATTTCACTATCAAACTACCGTACATGACAAAAGGTTTGGAATGAAGAGTTCTGCAGTTTGTAAGAGGCAAATAAATTTGTATATTTAATTCAATGGGCTGGTAAATTAATTTTCAATTAACTAAAGCACTTGTTACTTCATGGCATTATAAATTATGTTTGACAATGACATTGAAATCAAAGGGAAGTAATCCATCCTTGTTTAGCACTGTAGATTTATCAAATTTATATTGTGATAGCGTAGATTAAAAGCATATTTAGTAATTACCATTTTCATAATTTTTCTGTGTGTGTGTATGTGTGGCTATTTATTAACTTGTTTATTTTTTTTGGCTTTGTTTCACATCATACTTGACAATCTTTCAGTTATGTGGCGGCATTAATTTTCAGAGATGAAACATTCTCACATAATGATAATACACTGCCAAACATCCTTGCATAATACAAATCTAATAAGAGAGGATAAATAACAGGAAAAAAAGAGAAGAGATTTTTTAGTTTAAAGGGCATTGATTGACAGCCATTATGTGGAGGTATCTAGACAAGGTTAGTCTCTCTCTTCCCCCCCCCAAGAAAATTTTGAGAAACTTGTTAAAGACAATATGAAGGTTAATGGCGCATCATATGAGTTACAGAAAATAAATTGATAGTCACTTTAGGCCACCTGAAATTAATTGTCTGGTTCTCTGGCCAATTTTTTGTAATACAAATGAAAAATAAAATGAGGGCAGAGGACTTTTTATTTATCTTATCATTGATTAAAAAACACATGTGAGGATTTTTTCAATCTTTTTTTCATCCCTAGTATTATGGAGACTAACACTACATCTGCCATTCTTTACACATAGCATGTGTTTATGATACTCGTGGTCAATCAAATGCTTGATTACGCTGGTTATCCTCTTCAACAGATTTAAAAGCTTTACCAACAGGGCATATCAAGAGGCATGACTAATTTACTTACTGGACACAGTACCCCATTTCCAGAATTTGTTCTATTGAATTTTCAATAAAATTGGTAATGTGGGGCCTGTCATACACAGGCCTGAAAACCATAATTCCAATTTGATTTGGCCTTAGTGGTTTACTGATATAGCCTAGTCTAGTGTACAAGAAAACTATTTATCTCTTTTTTTGAACTGTTGCATAGTTCATCTATATATTAAATGTTTGGGTTCATTCATTTTGGTTTCGAGCTCATGATTCTTGTAATCTATGATATTGGTTAGCTATATACAACTTTTTGTGCACTTCCAACCCTGTGGTAAGATCAAGTACAACCTAGATTTGAACTAAAGCCGTTAAACTTTTGGATAAGAAGGACCTTTCTGTAATCCTTTAGTTGCAGATAACGTACTCCTTTTTATTTTAAGCAAAAATGGACTAGTATACAAATTATCAGTACATATTATGATAAGTCTGGATCATTAAATAAATAGGACTTAAAAAAAAGAATTTACTAAAAATGTCATTTTGACATGTCTGTGATCTGTATAGCAGCACAGAAATTATTGAATTTAACAAGACAATAAGTCTCCATGTTCTCTGTCAAAATGCAGATTGATAGTTATATGTATAATGAATCTCTAGCTTCAGTAAAATACTAGTACTAAGGATTAAAGAAGAAAATGGATATGATTAATATATGTATGAGCAAATGTTATTTCAATTTGATGAACAGTTGCACAGACAAAAAAAATATGATGCAAGAGTGACCCTACAATATTTGTCTTGTTACAGAAGTATCACACATGTTTGTTAGACATACCTCTCTTCTTAGGAGGTGCTGAGCCTCCTATCACACCCAGTTTGTTGGCAAGTTCTTTTACTGAGGATCTCTGTTGACTTTTCAGTAAATCCTTTTTGGGTTCTTCTTTTGGCTTTTCTGGTTCATTGCTTTTGACCTACATGGCAAAGTAAAAAGTATTGGATAAAAATTACATTTATAACCTTAAAAAGTGTACATCAGAAAAATATTGAATTGTTTGGAAAGTGTTTATCAGACATACCATTATTATACAGTAGTAAAAACAAAGAAGAGCCTTACAAGGCCCTGTGTTTATCACATGGTTCTTTAAGGGTACAATTTATTGCTTTTTATGCTAAATTCACAAAATCTATCTACAAGTACATATAAAATTTTTTTGTCAGCTAAAGCTCCGTCATTAGTTGGTTGTATATTTGTTTTATGTCCAACTCAAGTATTCTTCATTTATATGGAGATGCCACCATATGTTGGTTAAGCCTTAGGTCTACAAGCTTGGCCTATCCTTGGCACAAATGGCCATTGAGCAGAGAAGGCAACACTTTATATGATTATTTGGTCCAAATGAGCTAACAAACTTACTTTGACAAAGTTATCAGGGAACATTCCCTTTTTGCCATTTAGTTCACCTTCCCACCATCCTCCCTCAGACATAAGGACATTTTTGATAACATCTCCAACCCGGATTGTGAGTTCATCTTCTTGTTCTGCATCATAGTCAAACTCAACCAGAACGTCAACTGCAACATAAAAGGACATACTATATACAGTAAAACTTGACTCTATCGACCACTGACTTTACCGACATACTGTTACATCCGACATCGTTGGTTGGAACCAAACTATTTACTATATGTTTACATTAACATTTCACTGTAACAAC